>PVJH01003032.1:0-152097 GCA_004026705.1 Nesogale talazaci | reverse complement strand
TGTGTGTGTGTGTGTGTGTGTGTATTTGTTGTGCAGCATGCTTGTCTCAATCCTTGACTTTCAGAGCCAGTTGAGATTTCTTCAGGTCTACACCATATATATTACTAGTCTAATTCTAGCAGTGATGTCTGGACATCTTGGGTTTAGAGATTGTTCTTTCTGAATTCTCTGTATTTTGAAGATTGTGCTTTGATTGTTAGACCCAATGCTTTTATTTTGGGGTAGAATGATAATCATTGTTTTATGAGGGTACTTCTCTCCCCCCTTTCCATTTTCTCCATCTCTAATGTCAGAAAGAGAAAAAATGGCAACATTCTTGTTTCAGGATATATGCATACGAAAAAAGCACTAATAATAGCATAGCAGTTAAAAGAACTAAAAGATAAGGCTGAGCTCCAATGGCGTAAGTGGTTGAGTGTGCGACTGCGGCCTGTGGGCTTGGTGATTCAAATCCTGTGGTCGCTCTCAGGAGCAGCACTGGGTAGCTCCCACGACCACCAGAGGGCAGTGATGCCCCCACCCCCTAAAGAACTAAAAGATAAAGATGTGCATTAGACTAGTGAAGACAGACCAGTGCCAAAGAGATGTCTGCATCTGTGTCTGTGTTTGCACATTTAAGCAAAAGATGAGGGTCATATTATGTATGTAAGATATGAATAGTCAGATTTTTATGAAAGAGAAATTAGTAAGTAAAGGAAATATATCTGATTTATTCTATTATTTTAACTATATGAGTTGTTTCTCAACTTTTAATCACACAATCTCTTTCAGAAATATATATATATATATATATATATATATATATATATATATATATATTTTGCCTCACTGCCCACTGGTGGTGGGAGTAGGAGGTCCAGCCTTGCTGCTGGATTTGAACCTCCAACCCAGTGGGCCGCAGTCCCGTGCACAACCACTATGCCACCAGGGCTCAGCCCAGAAATATATTTTATAAGATAGTCTATCCTATAACAGGTGAAGGGGGTTGGGTATTAAAGAACTTACCAGTTAATTAAACTCTATAAAGTCCTCTATTTTAAAAAATAAGAGAGAAGTTCTTAAATACAATGAATATCAAGTTCTTAAATACAATGAATATCAGTGATATTTTGGATTAACAAGTAAATAAATATTTTGATGTTCTCTCCTGTAATTTAATGCCACGTGTGCCAGAGATGAAAATGACTCTGGTAATTTTAAGAATCTAAAGTGTTCCAAAGTGACTTAACCACTAGTATCCCCCCCCCCCAGCACTGCTTATTAATGATGGTTGTGAAAATATCCATATATAGAATATAACTTTTGCCACCTCAACATTCCCTTCTTCTACTTCCTTGGGTCTTTATAAACACTAATGAAGTGCTCTCTAGGCACTTATCTATTGTAGACATTTAACTAAGTTCACACATATTGACCTTTTTTGTTTGTTTGCTTTCACTCAGTATAATGTATTCAAGGTTCATCCAGGTTGAATGACGCGTCTTGTTTCATGCCCTTGTCATCAGTTGCTATTACCATATGGGGTGGGATGGGGGCTTGGATGTTTGCCATTTTAACAGGTGTGTAAGAAGTCCCTAGGTTGTGCAAGTAGTTAAGCAGTGGACAGCAAACTGAAAGTTTGAAGGTCAAACCCACCCACAGCTGCCTTGCATATAAGGCACAGAGATAATCCTCCATAAGAGACAGTCGTCTGTAAGATGCCAGTCATGGAAACTTCTGACACCCTTCTATAGAATAGTTCTATTTGCTCACATGAGATTCCAATAGATTGGCATTGAATACAGTAAACGCTGACTTACCATTCCCTAATGATAACTAATGTCGTGTAGTTTTGTATGCCTAATTTCCATTTACATATTTTCTTCAGTGAAGTATCTTCCCCAAACTTTTTAATTGGAGTTATTTCTGTTATGGAGTGTTAATATTTCTTTCTGTAGTTCAGCTACAAGTCCTGTATCTGTTATGAGTTCTGCTTATCTTTTGATTCTCTTAATATTTTCCAAGAAGAAAGATTTAGAACATAATGAAGTTCAACCTAATGCTCTCCCCACTGTATGAACTGTTCTTTTAGTGCTTTATGTAAACGTTCATCACCAGACCCTAGGTGATGTACATTTTCTTCTTTGATACACTTCAAAACATCTATGAGTTCCAATTTTACATGGAGCTCTAAGATCTACTTCAAGGTAAAAATTTTGTAAGGTTAATTTTTTTGCATATGGACGTCCAATTAATACAGTACCATTTGTTGAAAACCTGTGCTTACACACAATTTTTTTTGTCTTTGTAAAAAACCTATTGATCATATGTCTGTGGAGCTAACTTTGGACTCTATTCTCCTCTATCGACGTTTTTGCGTATTCTTTTGCTGATACCACGTTGTTTTCTTTACTGTAATTTATAGGAAGGCTTGGAATAAGATAGTGTGAGGGTGCCAACTTCACTCTTGTTCGTTATTATTACATTGACTATTCCAGGTCCATTGCTTTTAAATATAAACTTTAGGATCAATCTTTTAATATTACAAAAAGAGTTTACTGGGATTTTCATTGGGACTATGTTGAAAATATAGATGATGTTTTCAAGAATTGACATATTTACAATGTTATACATTTAGTCCATAAATGTAAGACATCTCTCTTGATTTATTTAGATCTTATTGTATTTTTCATTAATAGTTCACCATTTGTTCACAGGTAATCCTTATACATACTCTTATTCATTTTAGGTTCCATTTTATATGTTATGCTGTAGTTCAAATTCTAGTTATAGTTCGTGTTGAGAAAAACAACGGTCCTTGCATATTGATCTTGTATTCTTTAGCCTTACAATAGGCACTTATTAGATTTAGGAGTATTCAGGATTTTTTTTTTAGGGTTCTCTACCTAGGGTTTCATTTCATCAGGGAATGGAAACATTTTATTTCTTTCCAACGGTGTACACCATTTACTTATTTTTCTTGTCATATTGTACTAGCTAGCATTCTAGGATGATGTTGAATAAGAATCTTAGAGAAGAAATCCTTACTTTGTCTGTGGTCTTAGAACAAAAAAATTTCTCTCTCCATTAAGTATTATGGTAGATATAAATATTTTATAGATTTTAATACCAGCTGAAGTAATTCTTCTTAATTTTATTTATTTTTTATTCATTTCAAACCAATTGGTACTGGATGTTGTTAAATCTTTTCGCATCAACTGATTTTCATTTCTTCCGTCAGCCTACTGATATGGCAGATTGCATTGCTTGGTGTCCTAGGGTGAAATATGGCTTTCAAATTTAGAATGATGTACAATGCTTCAGAGATATTATATCTTGCTACAGCTGTCGATTTTAATTCATTTCACCAACAGATGGATTACCCACTATCTAGAGAACACTTTATTATTTATTTATTTATTTATTTATTTATTTATTTATTTATTTATTTATTTTTTAGGCATCACTGCCCTGGTGGTGGGAGTAGGAGGCTCAGCCTTTGCTCCTGGTGAGCGGGAATTGAACCTCCATCCCAGTGGGCTGCAGTTCCGTGCACAACCAGTACACCACCGGAGCTCAGCCCCTAGAGAATACTTTAAAGATGGTCTTCTATGACTATATACATACACAAGGCAGAAAGAATGGAAATAAGGCAGTTAAGTAAGAGGTTAATAGAAGTATTGGAAATAATTTCAGTGGTGATCCAATTATGTGTGGAAACTGTGTTAACATATTTCAATCTTCTGTTCTTTTAAGAAATGGTAACCAAGAACGTTTATTTTTGCTTCTGATCTAAATGTTCCTTTAACTACTCTTGAAAAACATGCTCATGAACGCTATCACTGTTCAGCAGGATTCCAATAAGATTGTAACCTTGGGCTGAGCCCCGGTGGTGTAGTGCTTGGGCGCGGGACTGTGGCCCACTGGGACAGAGGTTCAATTCCAGCAGTGGGGCTGGGCCTCCTACTCCCACCACCAGAGAGTAATGATGCCCAAAGAAACAAACAAACAAACAAACAAAAAGATTGTAACCTTACCCATGTCTGATATTTGAAAATTAACATGAAAACAACAACAAATACATGAATGAATATATTAAAGTTATCAAATCCTTATTGAGAATTTTCTACTTTCTAAACTGCAGTGCACATGCATGGTGTGTCTTCCTAATCCTTATCAGCCTTATTTTCAAGGGTGTATTCATCTTCCAATTTGCAATGTAGGGAATAGACAGCCATTTTATATATGTCATTTTTTTTGTTGTGGGGGTGGATTATTGGTCTCTGAACAATGAAAAAGTAGTTGAGAGGCAGCGGAAGATGATGTAAGATATGAGAAGAATTATCTATAACTTATCAAGAGTTCATAGGGGAGAGTGAGTGGAAGGGGAAGGGGGAAGAAATCGGGAGCTGATATCAGGGTCTCCAGTGGGAAGAGAATCCTTTGAAAATGATGATGGCAGCATAGCTGTAAATACACTTAACACAGTGGATGAATGTATGAATTGTGACAAAGAGATGTAAGAGCCCCTTCAAAAGTAGCTAATAAAAGATAAGAGAACTGTCTATAAAATCATGATGCAAGAGCCCTCAATAAAATGTTGAAAAAGAAAAAATCTAGTTAGCCTTAAGTGAACGAATCTCCCCCCGCCCCCACCCCCCGTCCTCATGAGAACTGAGGGGATGTAGAAATGTTTTCTCTCTAGTCTGTTCACCATAAACATAAAAGACATGAACTTGGAAACCCAACAAGCAGACATGGTAAAATGGTATGTATTTGAGAAAGAGAAAGCACTAGATTTAGAGAAGGTGGTTAGGATCAAACAGCAGAGAGAAGATGAGACATTTGAGACATCTTGCTGGAGTTTATAGTCTTTGTTTTTACAGAAATATACTGAACTGTAGGCTCATCCCCATTGTTGGAATTCATGACACTTCCATCTATCTCTGGATAACCACTCAGCAGAGAGCACGTACTGTATTTCGTAAAAACAAAAAATTCTTAAGAAATATAGTCATGGGGGTATTATGGTTGCACAGTGAAAATTAATTTATGCTGAAGAATTTTGGTCTATTGAGAGAAGCACCATACATTTCCCTCCATACTCGTTCCCGCCCCACAGCTATGTAAACAATTCAGAAAGATAACAAATATTTATTATGCTCAGTGTTTCATTAGATGAATTTTGAGCCTATATGATCACTCTTTTGTCCTTGTGAAAAATGTGATTCTTGAAAGAAAGTCACGGGGAGGGTCTTACTAATCTGTATGACAATTTCTTAGACTAGACTTGGAGTAGAAGATGAAACTTTTCTGTTTCTCACCCCCCCCACCCCCCGCTCTTTCTCTTTCTGCCAAACATTGCTGCACAGATAAAAGCTATAAACTGAAATGTTACATCCTTAGAAAAGTGAAAGTCTGAATAGGCGATGGGATCCTCCTTTCACCATACAGATGAAAGCATCATACATTTTAAGCTGGGAGAGGAAGGAAATAAGGACTATTCTCAGTGCTGTATGAAAGACTCTTCTTACTGAGTGCAATGCCACTTCTCCATCCATTTATATTCACAGATCTTGTTAATGGATGCAAGACAACCTATAGTCTTTTGTTCTCCCCTTTTTTTAATTGTTAAAGAAAACACTGGATGCTTTTGTCAAACAACAAAGGGCAAGATTCATCCCTGTACAAGTCTTTCCTGTCCTTATTCTCACCTTGACAGAATAATCTAAATAATGATAATTACCCCTTAGAATTTTTGTTTTTTCATTGTGTTTCTAATTCCTGCAAAATTATCAGGGTTCCTGATACAATTAAGTGAGGGTACTATCCAGAAATCCACTTGCATTTATGTATGTGGGGCACATTATAATGTCAAAATAAAAGGAGAGGAGAAGTGCTAGTTTGCATCTTAGAGTTACCCCCACCGGATTCAGCACTTTGGAAGGGACTTTGAGAAAGGCAGCATGGGAGGACTGAGTAAGTCCAGGAGAAATGGATTCAGGAGTTTCCAGGTCTGAAGTTAGGGTGGCAGGCATGAAGGATTTAAATTTTTCTCTAGCAGAGAAAGCAATGATTGTTTGTGTTCAAGATTTTAAGCTAAAATGCATTTTCACCTTTTCTTGGCTCTCCCATTAAAACAGAAATTATGTGAGGAAGTGTAATGGTCATACAATGTATGGCATGTATCATAACCGTGCAGTACATGCTTGTGTACTAAACATACTTGTGTATGTTCACAATAAGGAGTGTATGTGTGTGTGCTCCTCACCCCTTTGTAATCCCCACCCCCACCCGGAATTGCTCTTTATAGCTGTGGCTTTGCTGATGCCATTCCCCCATGGCACTGATCACCAAAATGGGAAGGATGTTCCACAGTAAGGGGTGGTGGAGCCATGCAGACAGACTCCAAAAGCAGGCACTTACATGTCTTCTAGTTGGTGTAGTACAAAAGTGGTTAGTTACCATAGAGGTGCTGAGCGTGTGTGTGTGTGTATATATCCCCTCTCCCCCAAGGTCAAATTCCCCCCAAAAGGACACATTGCCAAGGAGTCCATTCTGACTCTCAGAGACCCTGTCTGATAGGGTGGAACTGCTCTGTGGGTTTTTGAGAATAGGAACGCTTTCAGGGAGTACCAAGCCTCATCTAATCCCGAAGAACCTCTGGAGGTTTTCACCTGCTGACCTTTCTCAAGGTTAGCAGCCCAAAGCAGAACCATGAGGCCACAAGGCCATCTTGAAAAGGCAGCCTGAATTTCTTTTTGAACCTGAGCCACATGAGCACCTGTTATCTTCCCAGCATAGATCTGGTTTTCTTTCTCTGTACCCCATGTGGAGGGCATCACAATTTATGGATGCTTTTGTGCTGACTTGGATTTCCCAGTTTGTGAAATAGGTTTACCAAGTTAAAAAAAGCACTCAATGGAGCAGTGAAGTATTTATCTTTTGTTACTGTCATATATATTTTAATAATTTTATTGGAACTCTTCCAACTCTTGTGACAAACCCTACATCAATCGTACCTGACATAGTCATACATATATTGTTCTTTTCTAGACATTGACTTTCCTTGAGTCCTTGGGGTTAGCTCATCTTTTCCCACCCCTGTCCCCTTCAAAACCCCCTCATGGATTGTAGAATGTTAATTATTTTCAAATCTCACTTCCCTTCTGGTTTCTCTTATTCTTCCCCCTGGATGGAGGGGTGTGGTTATGTGCCATTCATTGTGATCAGTGCCTCCTTCCTCCCCACTACTCCCCGCCTCCTCCATATGCTTTTGATATTTCTAGTCCCATTTCTTTTCCTGTTTTCCATGTGTTGTGAGTTTATCTTGGACTTATACATATGTACATGCGCCTATCTAGTCTAGGTTAGGAGGCGGCACTAAGGTTGTGAGATGTATTCATTATTATCTCCATTCATTCTTCTGTGCTTTTTTGGGGGGAGGGGGTTGTCCTTCTGGCTCTGAACGTAACTTTCATATTAGAAATTTTATTTTGAGTGGCCTTTCCTTATGTACTTACCTCAAGGCACCTAACTAGACATCACTGTCCAGATTAAGGCCAGGATGGCTTTTCAAGCTTGCCCCCAGTTCCCTGTGTGTGCTTTTGGCCAATGGAAATCTGCCACCATGGGATGCCTCCAACGTCTCCAGCCTGCCTTCATCACATGTCACAATTCTCTCCCAGAAAGTCAGGTATTAAAATGTCAGTCTACGGGCACAAAAGGAAAGAGAAGGAAAAGGGCTGGGGGTGGGGGGTGAGGTGGGGATCTTTCTACTATGATTCCTGCTATATTTCATTTTCTTATTTCAGTCCACAGTGCTATTTTTCCTTTAACTACCATCATATACATTGGACAAGCATGTATTGAAACCTTTAAGTATTGAAAGATGGTCACAGTGATAACAGCTGATCTTGGCAACTGTCAGCCTAAGTGGCTAGGGAGGCGGCCGAACTAGTTGCCAGTTCTCATTCATATCCTTATTCATTCAACCCCCACACCCTCCTTCATTGAAAGCTACCTTCAGGGTGTTTGCTTAGCATTACATATGCCACCAACCAACATGTCATATTAAAACAAACAAGTATTGTTTTATCCATAAAAATTGTGACTTGAAAAGGAAGCTTTAATTTTCCAATGATATCTTGTATTCTAATAGAAAATAAATGTCAAATATTATATGAGGTAAGTATAATGAATGTTATAGTCCATCCAAATACTGTCATCTAGTCAATTGTGATTTGTATAGACCCTAGATGATAGCGTAAGACTGTCTCCAAAGGTTCCTAAAGCTGTTAATCTAAACAGAAGAAGACTGTCATTGAATTTCTCTTGCTGCATTTCTCCTGGGTTCAGACTACACCGATAGGTTGGTAAGCAGCTGATCATGTTAATACCACCATGTCACCAGGGGTGTTTATTTTGTATGTTTTTGCTGCTGTCATTAGGCCCCATCAAGTTGCTTCTGACTCAATCAACAACAGAACCTATCTCTGTTAATAATGCTTCTAGAGTTTATAATACAAGATAGCATTAGAATAGACATTGCTAGCTGCTCTCCCTTGGCTTTCATAGGTTATTGGCAAGTGTCTGAAAAACTTTAATTGCATAGTGGCCTGTGTTATTTCGGGGAGACTAAGAAACAAATTCATAGGCATGCATATGGATATAAGGGAAAGGTTTATATACAAGAGGAATGGAATATTGAGAAAGCAACCTAACCTAGTCTGGTCTAAAGTCATAAGTCCGATATTAGCCCACGTATCAGATACCTTTCTATAAAATATCCTTCCAACTTATAAAGCACATGTGATGACACCAGGACAATCACAGGTGACTGGGTACAGAGTCTGGTGTGCCCAGTGGCAGTAGATGCATCTCAGCGCTTGCAGGGGTCTCCCCATGGCCTTCTGAGTCTCTCAGCACTGGCAGGAGTCTCCACGTGGTTCTCCAGCCCCAGAGGTTTGGCTCCATCAGGGCAAGCCCATGTGACCTCTTCTGTGACTCCTCGATTCTCCAGAAATCAGGATTGTTCTGCATGCTGTCATCTCATCTTGAAGGAGTTCATCATCTCAGGATCTGAGTAGTGTCTCTTCTCCAATTGAGAAATACTACGAGACGTCACAAAATTCTCAGGATAAAGCCCTGCCCACACAGAGGCCTCATTGGCTATCTCCAGATTAATCGGCTAGACTCCACCCCTACATCCCAATCATGAAATTGACATCAAGTACATGACCGCCACATGACCGAACTGGAACTTTGTCTTTTCTATAATCCAAAGGGTTAAAAGGGAAGCAAATTGACCTTGACTCTTTCACCATGGACTTAAAATTATGTAGTGGATATTTCTCTAAAGACTTGGAGTGCCCTTGCTGGTTTGCTTTCCTTGTGCTAGAAAATAACATGTTATGCAAAATGCATATCGATGACTTGGTACTCATTAAGCAAGGGGACATGCAAGAAATGATTTTTTTCCCCCTCTTAACCCAATCCTGCCTACAGGGGACTTATAATCTAACAGGGAGGATGACCTACTTTCTTGAGATGCTGAAAGATTACACCATAGCATATCATGAGTAACTATACCAGTTATTCTCAAACTTCCCAATACCATGAACTTCTAATGTAGTTCCCCATGTTGTGAGGAGCTCCCACCCATAAAACTGTTTCTGTTGCTACTCCATAACTGTCATTTTACTACTGACAGTCATGAATTGGGCAACCCTTGTGAAAGGGTCATCCGACCCCCAAAGGGGTCACAACCCATTGATTGAGAACTGCTTATCGAGACTATCTGGGGATACCTAGAGATATTTCCTGTAATTTGACTTCCTTAAGATCAGAATGGCAGGATACCATTGACATTTTCCCAAGTCCTCGTGAAGCAGAAGACCTGCAGTCATTTCTGAAAGTCTTTCCCAATGAAAAGTAGATATGTAGTGCTTTAGGCTTAAGAAAATGCAAAGTATGCAAGGAGGATAGAGGCTGCGTGCAATCTCTGCTTAGTAGTTGAAAGGTTGATTCCTGCACACAGAAACCATTTCAATGACATCCTTCCTTTTCCAGACCCTAGAAATCTGGTACATAGTGGCAATAAGCACCATATGCAAATGAGCTAGCAGGTGGATGCATTTAAAGATGTGTGATTCTTTTCTATACTACATGGAAGCTTTTGTATTCGATCCAGCTAGTGAATCTCACTTGATCAGAATATATTTCAGAGCTTCATGAGTAAAGTAGGTGGTGCTGTGTGGCTCACGGTGAGTAAAGTGATCCTACAATTTTATTTTATATTTTTTGGGAATATGCACATCTATGCGTATGCCGATTCATTCACAGTTTCTACATATACAAGTCCATAGTAACATTGGTGACATTCTTCACAGCACCACCATTCTCAGCCTCCATTTTCAAATACTTCCTCCCTGACTTCCATTAGCACACAACCTGAACTTTGCTGTCCAATCTTTTACACAAGTGCTGTTCATTTGATTACATATAGCTAGCTCTTCAAAGAGCCCAGTGTTCTTCACTAGTTAAGCTGAATTGTTATTTGGTTTTCAGAAGATTTCTCAGATATTTTTGATTTCTAGTTCAAAGATGATCACCTTACAGCACTATTCAGGGTTTTTCCAGCATCCATTGATGTAGCAAGCAAGAATTTCCTGAGAATTTGAAAACCTGTTATGCATGATTCCCCTTTTGATCAATATGCTTCTACAGACTTTAAAAAGCCAAGGTTAAAATATCCCTAATGTCAGAGACCAGAGTCACATGTATTGTAAAGGTGATTTAGACCAGGAAAATTAGATGTGGCATTTCCTTTAAGCTGAAAAGATATTCTTGGTTAATCCTAAAGTATGAACTTTTTCCAATCTATCAGTCATTCTGAAGTTATACAGAGCATCTGTTACAATGGAAGCCAATTTGGAGAGAATGGTTAGATTTGTGGGATCTAAGGTTAGGCTTAAGACAGCTTAAAGAACATAAAAAAATGTACTTCCCGGTTTCTGATTTAATGCTTCCTTGATGTGTTCAAAGCTAAAAGTTCAGGCTTTGAAGTCAGACAGACTAGTGTTTGAATTTTAGATCTTCCCTTAACTACTGGGTGTCCATGGAAAGGGAATTCAACCCTCTGAGTCTGGGTTGCTTCTTTAAAACTGGATTTTCAAAGGAAAATGTATATGAACAAATAAAATACTTTACTTGAATGACAAGAGATATAAGCATGGAGGTTTTGCCCAAGTCCTGAGGTATCTCTATGTGCCATTAGGTTTCCTTCTGAGCTGTTTTCTCAAAGACCTATAGCCACTTTCTAGAGTCTCTGAACATCAATGAAAAGGAATTGTTGTCTTCAGCCTTGATAATTTTATGTAACAGAAAGATTCAGATTTAAGCTCACTAATCTGTCTGAAACAAATGATGTTATTTTTTTAAATTGTTATTTTAATAAAAATTATTATTATTTATTTTAATTATATATTTATGGATTCATTGATGTGCAATTCCCATATCTTATATTTTAATAATTAAAAAGATCTGTGCAATTATCACCACCATCAATTTAAGAACATATTCTTCTTCCTTAGACTCGTTAGTTTTCCATTTCTCATTTCCCCTCAACCACCCCTACCAAGTACCAAGGAAACTACTAATCCAGCTACTGTCTCTGTACATTTGCCTATCCTGGATTTAATATGGAGAAAAAGATACACGATAAAAGAAAAGACAAAATGAAACAAAACTATGATGAAGCAAAATCTAGAAAACCTCAATTAAAAATACAGCAGAAAATATTTAAAAATGGAACAAATTTAAAATGGCCCATAAGTAAGATTAAGTGATCGAGTGTTACATTTTAACCTAACTATATCTCCAGAAATGCGCTTGGCAATACAAACCATCTGAGAGCAATTCTATCTGTATGCTGGATCTATGATGCATAATCTATATGTAGATCCTGCAAATAGATTTTGGCCTTTTGCTGTTATCCATAGTCCTCTACAAACCAATGATTAAGACTTTAAGTTCTAATACCATCCCTCCTCTGGATTTGAATTTTACTATTTACAATCTTTGGCTCAGACAGGCTAGTGTGCTTCTTCTATAAGGACTTAGTTGGCACGTCCCTAACATGGCTGCTACTTGTGAACAAGCCTTTAAGATCCCGGACAATATTCTTTCTGATTGCCGGCCATGATTTTTTCAACATACTTTTCTGTAGCACTCATAGCTTCTGTGATCTCTTCATGAGGTAAATTGTTAATAAGGATAGGTCACGGGCTGAGGCCTGGTGGCGTAGTGGTTGTGACTGCGGCCCACTGAGATGGAGGTTCGATTCCAGCTCCACAGGAGCAAAGGCTGGGCCTCCTACTCCCACCACCTGAGGGCAGTGATGCCCCCCCCCCCCAAAAAAAAAAACAAAAACAAAAAACAAGGATAGGCCATAAGAACTAATTGTTTATAGATTAAGGCTACTGTTCATATATCCATGGTTCATATGTAACCCTAGTTCTCTTTAGATACAGTATTATCATTTTATTGGGGAACATTATAAATGAACCTGTGAAACCATAGGGTAATTCTATTTGTGGTATCATTAATGTAGTCAGTGGTATGGGATGTGTGAAACTGTTAAATAAAGGAAAGTATACATAGATAGGTCTTAGGGCCTACAGTGTGAGAAGGCCTAAGTGTAAGTAGAAACAAATGCTTTCTATTCCAATTTTATGGATTTTTCAGTCATTGGACTTTGGTTTAGATTTCTGGTTTTGAGGTTGCGCAATGAATGGCTGCCCCAAACTAAAAAGTGTTTGCTATCTTCAAGTTATCTTCACTTTTTTATGGCCTGGGTTAGCCTAGGACAGCTTTCCCTTTGTGAATGTATGTTATTTACAGTTTTTCCCTATCTCCTACCCCGATTTTCTAGGTAAATAGTGTGTAATCACTTAAATTCTTAATCTATACCAGTCAATAATCCATGTGTTTGGTACGGGAAAATCTTTGATTAAAATCTAGAGAATGTCTCTGAAACAAATGCTCTATTATTCTGTTGAAATGTTCTTATTTTAAAATGCTCTTTCTATTAGCGTTGATGGGATAGCCCTTTCTTTTTACACTACTTTTTAAAAAAAATCTAAACTTCTGATTTCTAATCTTTCTTCCGAGTTCCAAGCACGCACATGTGAGATTGAGGAGTACTTTTAAAAAACAGTACATTAAAAAGATAATTTCTGCATAATATTTCTACAATACTTAGTTTCTGAGAGTCAGCAGACCATACAGAGTCCTTGAGGTCAGAAACTCACAAACCTTCAACCGAGGTTTCAGCAAGAAATTAAATGATATCTCCCTTGGAGAAGGATCCACATGCAAAGCCTCCTGGTAGTTCTATAGAATTTATTTCCTTGATAATTGTGGACTTTGGTGTCTCTATGTATTTTCTGATGTTATCTGGAAGGCGCCCTTCACTCCTTCGTGTGTGACTGCCCTAGTTGGTTCTTAAGACATGGCATCCCAAAGAGATGTGGCAGACATCGCAATCTTCTATTTTACATTCATACCATCACGTGCCACACAGGTCTTTTTTCTGCTTAAGCACATCCTTTCTGTTTTTTTTTTTTTTACTGTAGCTGCGTTGATATCTCATCAACATGATTTTGAGCCTGATGTGCACCTGACTCTCATGATGCAGAACTTCTCTCCAGCTCTTTGTTGCCTGCACTAGACCGCTCTTGATGATATATTTGACATCCTTTTATTTGTTTGATTGGTTACTTGTGTATCTATCTGTGCTTGAATGTAACTTCCCTGAAGTGGAATCTTAGAAATAAATGTTGATGGGTTCAATGATTCCATACCAATAAGGGTCATCTTGTCCGTTGCTCTCATCTCTTGCTTTCCTCATGCAAGGATAGACCATTGTACTTGAGCTCATCCTCCAAACTGTTTTTTCCCTCCATTTCCCTATTTTATACCATTTTCAGATCATGGCACCCCTTGAGTGATGGGCGCTAGAAGACAAGAAATACAATAGAAGCACAGGATCAACCTTCTGGGGAAAGACTGTCAGTGATAGATAATGATGTAAGTAACTATTTCTTGGGAGGAGTTCTGCAACAAGCAGGCCACAGAGTCATTTTGTGACGCAAGCATGATGCAACATAGCTGGTGCAACTGCTACCAGGAACCCAAACCCACAGTTCTCAAGTCTGTTCCTCGGGAACTTGCATAGGATTTCAAGGCTTTCAAACCTTTCAGGAATGTACAGTCTCAAATGTTTCTTGCAGAGTAGGTGGTGCATTTGTACTTCCAACCTTGTGGTTAGCAGCATGTTCAGGCCTCCTTGGCAAGGCAAATATACCCCGTAAATTCCATGGTGAAGTGAAATTTCTCAGGGAGGCATAAGACTACGTGTGGTTGGAGTTTTATCAGGATCCCCATTGCTGCTCATAAGCATCTACCTGCTCCAGAGGAAAAAGATGGAGGGTGGGGGGGAGCTCTCGGGGTCTGAATGGACTCAATGACTTGGGGGTTGTCTTAAGCAATAGGAGTTTGCATTTTAGATCAAGTGCCTTGAAAAGAATTTGGAAATCAGTTTAGAAAATGCTTTTGTATACCTTCTTGATCCCCCCCCATACTACTAAAACTAATTAAATAAGCAAAGTGTTGTAATGAGAGAGGGAAAAATATCATAACTTATTTCCTCCTTTATACCCAAAATTTCCCCTCCAGTTTAAGAGAAAGCAAACATAAACAATAGTCTGTTCTTTCGGAGGTCATCTGATATAAATCATGTTGAATTTCTTATTTTCCTACATTTATTTTTGATCATCAGGAAGGACATTGTGGATAAGAGAGGGAATAATTATGAGTCTACTTTTGAGGGAACTCATTTGTGGAGGATTTAAGTAATGGAAGGTGAGATACATTATGCTGTCATTTATTTGTTGATGGCTTTGGTAAGTTGGGCAGGACATGGGAGTGAATACATTAATCTTATTTACATATAAAAGATCAAATTTTCAGGCAGGAACTTAAGATAGTCTATGATAAAACAAGATTCAGCGTGTAACTTAAGATGCTAAGTAGAGGTTTGCATGGGACAGCGGAGAGCTATGAAATTCAGGAATGTGACTCTTAGCAGCTGTGAGAATTTGAGTATATATTGTTTCTTTTCTCTGCACCCATCCTAACTTATCTTTGAAATTAGATCATTTTGCTATTATTTGAAAAATTAGATAAGTGCATGTTTGCATGTATATATGTATGTCTGTATATACATATGTATCATAAACGACACTTAGTAGACATTGTCAGTAAATGGTATTTGAGAAAACTAATATCACAGACATAAATACCTTTGATAGTGTCTTGCATATTTTCAGTAAATCTGCAACATTATCAGCATCATGATAGGCATCCATCCCTACTACCAAAACCCAACTTCTACATGAGGAATTTGACACACATCCTACGATCGACTTCTGCAGGAAATGAAAAAAATTAATCTGTCAGGTTTTCTTTTTTCCCCTAAGAAAATGCAGCTTAGTGAGCGTAAGTAACTGGCTGAGAGTTTCTAGGTATCGAAGTTAACATTTAACCCTGGCCTGGCTTCTGACACAGCATTGACTGTAAATAAAGCATGGCACTAAATCCACGTGGTCCACAGGGTAGCATATTTAATATCATTGTAGAAATTATAGTTGCTGCTCAGATAGTTATAGCTTCATTATTGTTAGACCAAATCCTTTTGTTGGTTAGAAATAGCTTATATGTGTCAAAAAGTCCAAAAATGTCCTTCCCAAATTGGGTACACCATTTGTGGTTTTCATTTATAAAAGGTCTTTGCTGGGGCTGAGCCCTGGTGGCGTAAGTGGTTGAGTGTGGGACTGCGGCCCTCGGGCTTGGCGGTTCAAATCCAGCAGCGGCTCCCAGGAGCAGCGCTGGATAGCTCCCATGACCACCAGAGGGCAATGATAGCACCCCCCTCCCCCCAAAAAAGGCCTTCGCTGAACCATCTTTCTTCAGGAAGCTTTCCCTAGGGTTGGAAGATTGATTACTTGGTCTTCATTTCCACTAATGTATGACAGCCAACTAGAAAATATGTATTCAAAAAAAATTTTTTATGCAGAAAATGTTTAAAACTGACTGTGCTGATGCCTTTACAACTCTTCTTGATGTGACTGAAGTATGGAATTGCATGATATGGGATTTATATGCCAATAAATCTATTGGGGAAAATGCAACCCCCCAAAAAAGATCTTTAAAAAAATCTAAGGACCAGCTGGTGTTAGACGTTCCTGAATTGGCTTCGGCTCATGACAATACTCTGGGTAGGAGGACAAAACACTGCCCTGTCCTGGGTGGTGGGTTGCATCCCTCTCAGGAGGCAGCTCTCCCCTGTGTGATTTGAACGCCTTCTAACTTGAGGGACTCTGCTGCCAGCACCACATGAGGCATGTTTGGGTGATATTATACCTAATCTGAGCTGCTCTGAAAGCTTCCCCTTAATCTGTCTACCAGGGGTGATTCTGCTGGTATCTGAAATACTGGGAACATAGCTCCGATCTTCACAGTGACAAGTAAGTCACAACAGTACAAAAGCAACACGTGCACAAAAGCAGTTGAGTGGTGGGCTTTAAAGCGGCTCATGAACCCGATGTGCATGCAGTCCTGTACCATGCAGCTCAGGAGAAACACTGGCCAGTCTGTTCCCCTAACGAGTGACAGTCTCGTAAACTCACAGAGGCTGTTCGACCCTATACTGTAGGGTCAGTAAGCGTTGGCATCAACTCCGGGGCAGTGAGTTTTGTTTATTTGTTTGTTTGCTTGTTTGTCTTGAGATACAATGCAAAAAAGGAGCCCTGGCCACATATTGGTTACATATCTGGGCCCTGGTCACATATTGGTGACTACCTGCCGAGTCAGGAGTTTGAAACCACCAGCCACCACATGGGAGAAAGTTGAGACATTTTACAGGGCTCAGGCATACCCTTTCCTGTAGGATTGCTGTGAATTTGAATTCTCCCAAGGACAGTGCTTTGGAATTTGTTTTGAAGGCCAGCCATATACTCACACACCTTCCCATTTGGCATTGTGTTTGCAAGATGACGCGATGATTTGCATAACGCAAGCCCTAACACATCCTTGCTCTTGTGTAAGGATGTGGAAACAAAGAAAACATTGTAGCAGCCTCATTCTAGTCTCCTTACTGCTTTGTTTTTAACTGACCACTCCCAAATTGCAGCTTACCACAGCTCCAAGCATCTTTATAATATTTGATATAAACAAATCTTTCTAGAATTTCATTTCTCTTGCACCTGCTGGTCTCTCTTTTTCTCTCTCTTCTTCTGTTTCTTTCACCCAAATATTAGCTTTCCCTTGATTTTATCTTATTTATACTTTCTGCAGTGTATGTCTGTATATATGCTTTCGTGTGGGTTGTGTGATATATACTGACTAAGTTGGAGAGAAAATGCTGCTTTCTTTCCAAATCAAAGAGAAAAAAAAATGTGTAGAGTCTGGAATGACAACAAAAATAGCTTGTTTGACTCACAATTTCTCTACTCTGAAATATATATTCTATCCTGAAGGGAATTCTCCTTTCTGTCTGGAGTAGTCTTCTCTTCACACATGCACATAGTGAAATATGTGAAAATGCTGGAGTCTTCACAGGAACAAGAGAGATCATTAATCTTGTATTATCTTGGCAAAAATGGAGATGAGAAATTATTTATATTGTGGGCTCCCTATTCAAGGCAATTCAAGTTCCAAAGGACTGAGTTTCAGAAATGCCTAAGAAGCTTCTTTTTTCTTTTATTTTCTCCCACAAATTTGCATTATCCATTTACTTCTTTATGAATTTGTCAGTGCCAACAATAAGTAGTGTTAGTCTTGTTCTAAAATGATGAAGCTATTTCTTTGTGTAATATTTTAATAAGCACTCATGTTTGATTTCAAGAGACATTATATATATATACATATATATATATAGTCTATTTTTTAAGCACAGTAGCATGGTAACAGTCATAGAGTTTATGAGATAAGAGGAATGACATCTAACATAGGCATATAATGTCAGAACTTATCTTTGTGTTTCTTAATGTTGTGTGTCATTGTTGTATGCTGTCAGAGCTGTTTCTCTACCTCATTGGTTCTCTGTGAGAGTGCATTAAACTAGGCATAGCAGGTAAATACTTTTGACTCAGACTTATCCTTGAATTGGACTGATGTTAAGTCTGTTTGTTCTATTCCCTATTAGCTATAAACCCCATGTATGTTGATCTTGACACTAAATGTGCTCTCCGTGAAATCGTGGACCATGTCTAGATAGGAAGTAAGGGGGATGGGACAGGCACATAACTAAATCTAAATTAACTTAGTGTTGGTGGTCATATCATGAACACAAACTTAGTTAATAAAAGGGAACTATCAGAAGGAATGTAGAATGATGAGGATTTTGTTTTACAGTAAATATATCATGATCCTTGCTTTTTCTTTTGACCCTCAAACAGGAGTCCATTAAGAAATGAGCTAACTCGGGCTGAGCCCCGGTGGGGGCTGAGCCCCAGTGGCGTAGTGGTTGTGCGCGGGACTGCGGCCCACTGGGACGGAGGTTCAATTCCAGCAGTGGGGCTGGGCCTTCTACTCCCACCACCGGAGAGCAGTGATGCCCGCCCCCCCCCCCCCCCCCCCAAAAAAAAAAGAAATGAGCTAACTCCTACTAAAAAGAGGCCATGCCTCAGATAGTGGATTATAATTTATTTAGATTTAGTTTCCAAGGTTTCTTTGAAAACTGCAATGAATCAAATAGGACCTGCTTTCTTGGCCTCAGTCCAAAATTTTCAAGAATGGTTGCCTTTTACAACAAATGGGGACCAGAAACTTCATGTAAGTAGCACGGTTTCTTCTAATCTAATAGAGGAGTTGAGGAAAATTGCAATTGCCAACTATTAAAGAAGTTGTGAAATTGTGTGTCTTGAAATTTATGCTATTTAATTCTTGTTTGAGCTTGTACAAAATATATAATTCTAACAACTGTACTTAGATGTGTTACAGTATATTTAGTATTGAGAAAATGTATAATTAGCATGAGCACTAGTATATTAGTTTACCATCCTTACAGAAATATTTTTGTTTCCTGATTATGATAGTCCATTACCTGATGGTCAGCTACCATAATATCTAGAAAGCATTAGGTGAAAATGGAGAAATATATGAGCTATAATCCTATTGACATTAAAGGAAAAAGCTCATATTAAAAAACTTAAAGTCATATTAAGATGTGCGCCCAACACCTTAGCTTAACACATTCTGCATGGCCTTGGAATATAAACAGGTTAAAGGACAGATTCAATCTACTTATCTATAAAATGAGAAACTTCATCATTATCTGAACAAGAGTCTGAGGTTGGAACGTTATAAAAGGAAGCATAAAATTCAATAATACCTTTTATTCATGGCTGTTTTAGGCAATAGATACTAATGCTGATCTGGTAGTGTTGTTCCTATTTTAGTTTGTTGATTATTACATAGAAACAGGTTTCATAAGTGCCCCAAGGATTGGTTAAAATGCAGTTTGTTTTTGGTTCCACAGCCAAAGTTTTATTTACTGTTAAGCTACTAACCCAAGGTTGGCAGTCTGATGCCCTCCATCCATCTCCCCAACCCCCTTCATAAACTCCCTGTTTAAAAGGCCTGACCAGTGGCCAGTTGTCTTTCAGAGTCAGGACAACTCTGCCCAGTGGCGTGCCACTGTACACAAGGAGTGGCCATGAGTTGGAATCATTTCAATTGGTGACACCCAATTTACTGTTCAGTAGGTTTCTCTTGGAACCCGTGGGTTTACCTGTCCAGTGAGGTTTCAGCTAATTCTCTCTGTGCACATCTAGGGACCATTCTGAGAATCACTGTCTTGGTGTATGACTAAGACTCCTCCTCCTCTCCCTCCCTCCCCCCACCTCCCTCATTGTCATCTGGTCAATGCTGAGTCATAGCAGCCTGAAAGTGTAGGGAAGACCTGGCCCTGAGAGTTTCTGACACTATAATTCAGGACAGTATAAAGTCCCATCTTTCTACCTGAAAGCAGCTGGTGGGCTCAGCTGCTGTCCTGGCCGTTAATGGCCCAACCTGTAACCACTACTGCACCAAAGCTTGTTGAAATAGGACCTGGAGTCAATGAGAGTGTCCCAGGAGTTTTTTGGAAGCAAACAATCAAAACCAACACTGACACACACCCCACCCCCACCAACCCCACTGCAAAAAAATAAAAAGCCAAGCAAACAAGAAAACGTGTACCATATTGTATCTTTCTAAGGTTTTACTAGAATATTTTATTTATTTATTTATTTATTTGGGGGGGCATCACTGCCCTCTGGTGGTCGTGGGAGCTACCCAGCTTTGCTCCTGGAGAGCCGCTGCTGGATTTGAACCACCAAGCCCGTGGGCTGCACTACACCACCAGGGATCAGCTCTTACCAGAATATTGTTAATGACATGGTATGTATAAAAAAAAATTACCAAGTTCAGAAATTGGCTGGCTTACTCTAAGGAAAAAAAAAAAACAACATGTCGGCATCATGTCAGGTTTTTAATTGTCTCCTTCAATCTATAAAGCCAAGCACCATATATGATGGATGACACACTTTGATGGAGTTTTGCATTAAATAACAATATTCTACACCAAACTTTGATTCCAGACTCCACAGGCAGGTGTAATGTTCATTTACCTCCTCTTGGACTTCTAGGTTTTAGCGCTGTGTCTGCCCAAATAGTCAATAATCTATATGATATCCATGAAGACAATTCCTCCTTTTCTTCTGTTTGGGTCTGTCTGGTAGTTCCTGCAAACATAAAATAAAATGGGGATAGAACCATTTCATTGAGTTTTTGTTGTTGCTGCTGCTGCTGCTGTTGTAAGATGCAGTCAAGTCATGTTTGACTCAGTGTACAACAGAAGTAAACCCTGCCTGGTCCTACGTCATCCTCACAACCTAGGTTTGAGCCCATTGTTGTAGGCACTCTCAATCCATCCTGAAAAAGACCTCCTTTTTCACTCCTCCTCCACTTTACCAAATGCTCTTTTCCTGGGCCTGGACTTTCCTGATAAAATGCCTAACTATGTGAGATCAAGTATCACTATTCTTGCCTGTCAGAAACAGTCTGGCTGCACTTCTTTCAAAACAGATTTGCTTGTTCTTTTGGTAGTCTGTGGAGCTTTCATTTTTTTCCCTTCACCATCATTCAAATGCATGAATTCTCTTTCAATCTTCCTTATTGAGTGTCCAATTTTCACATGCTTATGATGCTATTGAAAGCACCATGGCTTGGGTTAGGCATACCTTAGTCCTCAAAGTAATATCTTTTTTTCCCTAAATGTTAAAGTCTTGTTCAGCAGGTTAATCCCATATAATGCACCCTTTTATTTCTTGACCACTGCTTCCATGAGCATTGATGGTGGATCCAAGCAAAATGAAGCCCTTGGCAATTTCAATTTCTATTCATTTTATCATTGGGTTGAGGTGGAAAAAATTCTAAACAGTTCTGTTATATTGCTTTGTTTAGAAATGATGTGTATACATGATATACCAACTGCAGTAAATACATTGAGAACACACTGCAAATCATGCCACACACTGATTTTTATTAAAGTGAGTCTACACATTGTTTAAATAACTCGGATGATGCAATGCTTAAACTCTCAGCTACTAACAGAAAGATTGATGGTTCAAAACCACCAAGTAGCACCTTGGGAGAAAGATTTGCCAATCTGCTCCTATAAATATTACAGTCTAAAAGATTATATGGAACAATTCTACCCTCTCATTTGGAGCTGCTATGAGTGGAATTGGTTCCCAACCACCTAACAACAAATTGGTTGATGTAAACCATCCTATATCAAACTCTTCTGATCAAATAAATACAAGGTGCACTCCTTTGTTAATATTCATAATAATAATTCATAATAATTCATAATTCATAATAATCATAATTCAGAAAATACAGATTCATTCAGAGAACACAGCTTCAGAACTTTTTAAATTTTATTATACTCAGGGATAATATCAGCTTGGTGTGATATGACAAGGGATTAAAAAAAAAAGCACATCTCCCTCAGATGTGGTTAAGCAAATGAACAGTCGGTGTCCACGGGACTCCCTAATAGCTAATCTCTTTATTAATTATTTAATATTAGCAACTGTATTCATCATATATTTCTACTTAGAGAAACCACACATTCACAAAAAACACACCCTAATTAGAGAGAAAATTAGAAGAGCCCGAATACCTTACTACCATAGGAAAAGTACACAAAGTAGGTTTAAGTACTTATGAAAGTGATGCTTTAAGCTGTTATCTTTTGCAATTCTCCAGGCTCCCCTGGATGTTTTTCACAGTGTTTGACCCCCCATCTGTCCTAAATTGTATGCAACTGCTCTTTAGAATGCAGCTGCTAATTAACTTCTTCACACCTCTGTGCACAGTCCTAAAAGCTCCATCTTCCTGCTTCTCTGCCTTCTCAGGTGTCTCTTTGACTTGCCTACTAAAAAAGATATATTTCCCACCGTGAGGATGTATTACTTTTGTAATTAAAAACTTGAAATAGCGTATACCTTTCTTAAGGATGTACTTAGTCCCTTTTCTTCCTCACTCTACAAAGACCCACTTCTTCTCGTCAATGATTGTCAGGAGCATGGTGTGTCTCACAACCAGGTGTGCAGAGGATGCTTGTGTCTATGGGTAGGTAGCCCTGCACCCTGCATGGTGCCACGGGCAGCACACATGGTTAAGTGTATGGATGCTAAAAATTGTTGCTAGATCAAATCCACCCAGAGACACTTCTGGCAAGACGCTTCTGAAAGGACCAGCCAGCGAAACTGGAAGCACATGGAATTTTCATGAGTTGGCATCAACTTATTTTAGAATCACTATTTTCTTAGGGGTTTTCTTAAAGGGGACACATTGCTCTGCTTTCTCAGATCATGATCCTTTGTTTAATCGTCTCAAAATAGGCCCAGTCAGTGACTTCAGTTCCATGATCAGGAACTGTGCATGCTTTCTGTTAGCCATAGAGAAGCAACAAAACACGGTGTTTAGGGATATGTATCAGTTGCATTTTTGGAACTGGATGTAAAGAGCTCACTTTTAACTCTTTTTGTCATGGTCAGTATGTTCTCATATTTTTGTTTGGTGCTTTTCTTTTTTATGCATAGGGTTTAATCTTCAACCGCTTTTTGCAAATGTTTTCATCGCCTACCATTATTACAGTTAGTGCCAGTGATATTTTAAATACATCTTAAGTATTTTATTATCCTTACTGCTTATATAGCACAAAAGGCTTGTCCCTGTTTGGGGATTCATTATTTAGGATGACTTATAAAAGGTGGAATTACTATTTTTGGGGGGGAGGGTATTACTGCTCTCTGGTGGTGGGAGTAGGAGGCCCAGCCCCACTGCTGGAATTGAACCTCCGTCCCAGTGGACCGCAGTCCCGCGTACAACCACTACACCACCAGGGCTCAGCCCTAATTATCAGAATTTAATAGAAGAAAAAAGGCCAGTTTATAAAAGAAGCAGTTCGAGACATGAATTGAATTCCTCGGTGGGACTCACAGTTAATGGGCATGGCTGCTTAAACTCAAGGTTTCAGGGTTGAGTCTACTCATAGGTACCTTAGAAGAAGAACTTGTTGATTTGCTTCAGAAAGCCAGTCACTGAGAAAACTCTACCGAGAAGAGTTCTACTCTGATATGCATGTAGCTGACAGAGTCAGATTAGACATCAAGGCAACTGATGGCTGTTTTTATGTACAATGGTGCTTCAATTGTTCTTGTGGAAATTACACAAGCAGGTAAATGAGTGCATTAAAACGAAACACCTACTAAGCACCTATTTGAATCTCTCTGTCTTCCTTTAAATTTAATTGGGGGGGGGTCAGATGGGCTATGTGAGGTCTCAATGAGATAATTATAACGATAACTACTTAGTTCAGGAACATACATGATGACAATTATCAGTATTTTTTTTTTGGTGGGGGGTATCACTGCTCTCCGGTGGTGGGAGTAGGAGGCCCAGCCCCACTGCTGGAATTGAACCTCTGTCCCAGTGGACAGCAGTCCCGCGCACAACCATTACGCCACCGGGGCTCAGCCCTAATTATCAGTATTTAATAGAAGAAAAAAAGCCAGTTTATAAAAGAAGCAGGCAAACAGACAAGGATTCCAAACCAAAGCCCTGGAAGCAGCATGATATGGAGCTTTCTAGAAATGTGTGAGATCTCTCTCATGAATGCGGTTTGTCTACAATGGTTATATTGATTCCGAATGATTTCTTAGACAATTTGGGAGCTGCTCTAAAGGTAGTTTCATTTCCTGTATAAAATACTGTTTTAAAAAAGGTTTCTCTGGAGAAATGGGAAAAGAAAGAAAGTCCCTGATTCCACTGTTTTTAGACGTATCCCTGTGCTCCTCATTTCACACATTTACACTCCAACATGTACAAAAAAACACTGGCGGCCACATTTTTCTTTCTGCCCGGAGAACAGCTGTAAAGATATTAATTGTGCTTCAGTTATAAATGGATTGCCAAAAGGGACAGAACGGGTTGTGTGTCTCATCAGCATGCCCTGTCTCGTATAAATAATGAGACAGGAACTTGGTAAATTGGAAATTTGTGATAAAACGAGATGTGATATTATGAAGTCCCACCAGCTCCTTCTTTGGGATATATTGATTTTTTTAAGGCATTCTGCATGACTGCTAAATCAATGATTGTCAGTCACAAAACATTGGCTAAAAAGGTCTGTATTATCGGGGTCAACTACAAATTAGCCCAAAGGGTAAACACAAAGGTAAAAAAAAATGTTAAGAGGAGGCTGAGCCCCAGTAGCGTAGTGGTTGAGTGTGGGACTGTGGTCAACTGGCTTGGCGGTTCAAATCCAGCATCAGCATGGCTGGGCCTCCCACTCCTACCAGAGGGCAGTGAAGCCTAATTTTAAGAAAGTGTTAAGAGGAGAAAAAAAACCTGTAGATGTTGTAAAATATAGTTGGACATTGTGTGCAGTGCTTTTATCTCTTTTTTCTGTCTCAGAATCTTAAGTATGATAATCAGGAAGAATTTTGGAGGGGTCAGGGGTAGAAGTTATGAGTGTGAATTGAGTGGCTCGCTTAATTTTATCATTTTAGTTATTGAAAAAAAAGTCAGACTTTTCTTTGACATTTTCCAGAATTCACTCTACATTCTTCTCTTTGCACATCTTTACTTTTTTCACCTTTGCAAGCACATAACAAAGCAATTATTTATCAGCAGACCATCTCAATTAAGACCTGAGGGAATCTAGGAAATATTGGTCTGTCTTCTATTTTATTCTTTGAGCCACCCATCTCCACCCCAATGAAAACCAGATTTTGGGAGAAGTCATAGTTTCATGTAATTAAAGTGAAGGGGTGAAGGTGGATGTGTGAAACCATACAGATACACATACATCTGGATCCTAGAGGAAATATGAAAGAACTTCAAAAATGTCATGACATTTTTAAAAATTACATTTTCCCAAACACTTTTTGGAGTCTGCTTAGAGGGTTCACTTATTGCAAAAAGGAAGATCATATTCTGAAAGGGAAGACCACCTTTGGAGTAGGATAATTAGCCTTGGTTTTTCATAAGTACAACTTCATTGCTACCTACCTCCACTTTCCAGAACCAGGACTTAGAACCGCAGTTCTCAACCTGTAGGTCCTGGCCCCTTTGAGGAGTAAACGACCCCTTCGCAAGGGTCGCCTGATTCCTAACACTAGCAGAATTACAGTAATGAAGTAGCAATGAAGTAGCAATGAAAATAACTGTGGTTGGGCACCACCCAAACACAAAGAACTGTATGGAAGGGTTGTGGCGTTAAGAAGCTTGAGAACTCCTGATCTAGAGTCTGTGTCTCAGAAATCCACTCCTACCTGAAAGTACCCAGGTCCCCTGTGTGAGGTGATGTCTCTTTCTTTGTCTTTTCCCTTGTTTGTGAACACCCCAAGACCCTTGAAGGATCCATATTTGTATTTGATACTCACAATTGTATGATATCCAGCAACAAGTACACATTTATGGCTGAAGAAGAAAGGACAAAGCAAGAAGAAGGGTAGAAGACAAGAGGAAAAGAAACCACTCGACAACAAAAAGCCATGAAATATTCATTCCATTTTGCTGCTGACATTTGGTGTAACTACTTGAAGGTACTGGCCGGTTTACATCCATCCATCCATCTTTGGGGCTAAAAGCATGACCACTCAGCCCCTTTGGCCCCTCACTTTACTCTTCCCATCTTTCCAATTTGAAGAGCATTCATAACGGGGCTTAACCATTAATCATTTTTTTGGGTAAACTCATTGCTTAGTCTTTTATATATTACTTTGCATTTGCCAAGACTTCAATTAAGGCCAGTTAAGATTGAGAATACTTTTCCCATCCCTGTTCTTTACAGACAGGCAGGCGTCAGGATCTCACTTTAATCTTCCATTATTTTTGTTCTATGCTGCCATCTGACTGTTTAACGGGATCACGTTTTTCTATTCCATATGCAATGGCAAGCTTCCTCCTTCTCTCTCTGACACCTGCTTTTAGATGAATGAAGGGAAATAGAGCAGGAACACAGACATTCTTGAGAGACCTGATAATATGAGAGGGACCAAGAGCAAGGGTTGGAATTGCTTTGGATCAATGTGATTTCAAATCTAATCATTTATTTTTCTTTGAGGTGATGTCTCTTCACGGAGCTAGTTTTGTGGTAAACACCCTGTCTTATTGGAAATTTGTAAGGATTAGGTGTGTGTGATGTACTTTTCTCTCTTGTTAGGTGTTGTGCATATGGGGTTCCTTGCCTATTTTCACCTAAACTTTACAGTCGATCGTTGAATATAAGGGAGTAACGACATTGGCTTATAAGGCTGTATATGTCATTTACTGAGTGTGTGGTTAAAAATTTTATTTAGTTTCTTTTGACCTATCTGCACATCTAGAAATAAAAACAGCAGCATCTGCTACATAGGGAATGCTTTGTGTGTAAAACTGAATAAGACACAATGAAGGGCATTGTAAAGTAGGTAGCAATGTTTTAAAGATTTAAGATCTATACCTCTCTTCTAGGACGTAAAATTTAATTTAAATGTACTTAAACCAGAATACAAATACTGCCTTTGCTCTTTATTTTATTTTTTAAGTCATTGATGAGAAATGTTGAATTTGGAACAAATAGAGTTGATCACTTACTTGTGAGCCTTTTCAAAGGTTACCTGGGTGGGACCTGCAAGTTAGGTGAAACTGCGATTTTAAAAATTTGGGGGCTGAGCCCTGGTGGTGTATTGTTTGTGCACAGGAATGTGGCCTACTGAGATGGAGGTTCAATTCCAGCAGCGACTCCACAAGGCCAAAGGCTGGGCCTCCTTCTCCCACCACCAGAGGGCAGTGATGCCCCCCAAAAAACAAACAAACAAAAAAAATTCTTTGATAGTTTGGATTTGGTAAGGACTAAGAAACTCTGCTGATTAATATTTGGTGGAAAATTTGACAAGAAATGGTTCAGATTCAAGGAATGTTATCTTGATTCCCTTCAGTTTAAGCAAAGTTTTCTGAAGATCCTTCAAACAAGATTGACTTGTCATTTTGAGACCCCATGTGATTGCACAGCTGCCCAAGTAGTTTTTCAAATGATTTTTGAATGTTTATTTTGTGCTGTTTTTTGAACATATACACAGCAAAACAGAGCTGTTATATATCCTGTTCAGTGACATTGATTGCAGTCTTCATGATATGCAATCACTGTCATTCCCCTTTTCTGAGTCTTTCTATTAACAACGCCATGTCCTCAGGAGGTTCCTACAGCAACTTTCTACTTGTGGTTGTCAACTTGACCTCATTCATATACATAAGTCTTACATGAACATAATGCTCAGATAATGCATGCTTTAAGAGTTAAGCTAAACTGAATTCAGTAAAGATTTGGGGTTTAAGATTTTAAGATTTTCTCAGGGCAATAGTTTAAGGAATTCAGTCCTTCTTTATGACTCAGGGAAGTCTTGGGTCTTTGTGGATTGAGAACTCTGTTCTGAATAGTGCCTCTGTCTCCAAGATTCTGCTAGAGAATCTTGTATCCACATGTTCAGTAAAGGTGTCACTCTGCTCCTCTGGTCTGATGATAGAAGAGACAGTTGTTCATGACATCGATGAATCCCACATTCCTTAGCCTCTTCCTTTTTCTGACTCTCCTGCCTCTGTTGCTCCAGAAGTGCCCATTCCATTGCTACGTCTTGCATGAGGACTTGGCAAGCTTTTTTTTTTTTCCTTTTTGTCTTCAAAAGAAACTGCCAGGTTCTTACCCACCAAAATAGGAGTTCAAACTAAAGCACTAAACATTTATTAGGGCAATTAACTGGCAATTAGCACCCCATGAAATGATGGGGTACTAACTATTTAAATCCCATAGGATATTCATGCCTGTAATCTTTATGAAGAAGAGCAGCAGGCCTTTCTCCCTGGGTAGGTTCAGATCACCCCCCCCCCCTTTGTTTTACAGGTGAGCACTTCAGAATTCTTTGCAAGACTGCTAGAATGCTCATTCTCATAGATCACAGGAAACCCCAGACAGATTTATTCCTTCTAGGGAAAGACCTGTTGGACTTTCAGCTCTCCCCCACTGAGAACAGGAGACTAGCTTGTCATCCGCGTGTTCGTCCCTGAACACCCAGCCTGCCTAATGACATGTTCCATCTTCCAGCACTCAAAATAAAGTCAAGGCCCTCACTTTCTTCCATTGGATGTTTTCATGAGCTTCAGTGAACACTGAAATCACACTAGCTTATGTTTAGAGTCTCAGAAATAGTCTTCTGTTCAGGAAAACAAGATCCTGTTTCCCTTTCAAAGAGAAGAAAGAAGACCTCTTCTTTCTTCTTCTGTAGACTTAAAACATGAACATAAAACAAAACTGTGAAAACTATATTTATTTATTTAAAAAATCAACAGAACTTGCTGCATTCCTATCTGATTAGTACTTCCTTTAGAAGATAGTTATTTGTTCACTCATGTAGTCTTTACTTATATACAACTCAAGTTTTGCGATGCTATTAATCCATTGTTGAGGTGAGTCAAACATGTGACAGCTATATAGGATAGAGGAGACCTGCCCCATAGGATAGCCTATACTGTAATATTTATACAAGCAAAATGTCACAGCTCTCTCCTCACCTCTCACCCTCAGATGGCTGCTCGTTTAAAACCACTGACCTTTGGTGATCATCCAAGCATTTCAACACTGGACCATTACAGTAATAAAACACTAAAATATAAATATTAGGTGCTAGTCTCTGCATTATAATTTGCAAAGGTCGTGAGCAAAATGATGTCAGGTCATAATCTAGAGAGTAAATCTGGGGACCCCATCATCTGGTTTTTAGTCCAGACTTTATTCTTGCTTATTCCCATGCCCATAATCATAGATATTCATAACCTTGCTGTAAAACTAAATGCACATATATGTTATACTTGACTTTGTTGTTGCCATTTATGCAAATGGAAAAAGTAAGGTGTCTGAGCTTATAATTCAGGAACCCCGGGGTACACTGATTTTGCACTGAGATTGTAACTCCAAAGTTAGCAGTTCGAGGTCACCAGTAGTTTCAGGGAAGAAAGACAATGCTTTCTACTCCCATAAAGAGTTACAGTCTCTGAAACTCACACGGGGCGATTCTACTCCATCCGATAGAGTGGCCTTGACTAATGTAGTGAAGTCAAGTTGTGAAGGAGTGGGTTAATTTTGGAGCTGAGGCTTCAATGTAGCATTGAGAAAATAAGAAAGAATATTGTTCCCAAGAAGCTTTTACTCTGAAAAGGGAACACTGTGTGCTCTACAATTTATATAGAAAAGTAAAAGGTTCCCCTGAGACTGTCAAATAAAGTACTTTGAGAGTTCAGAAGAGGCAGTGATTCAGCTTAGGAATCAGCTAAATCTTGAATCTGGGTGAGGGTAAGTTAGACGATGATCCTGGGGACATCATAGGAATGGCCTTCCTTGAGCTAGTGTGTGGGTCAAGAAAATCAATGCGGAGATTAGAGAGCTCCGTGTGATTGGTGTATACAGGCTGCTTAAAACTCTTCCTGACTTCCCATTTTCTTAAGATAAGGTCCTGACTGATTAATCTAATTTCAGAGGGCTCTTGGTGATTTGCAACCCACTTATGAACCTTGACCTGAGATCATTTTTTCCCCCTCAAATCTAATATCCGTTCTCTTGCTTTAAGTCTCTTTATCAATGTCACCACATCCTGGAGTCTTTGCTCTCACTGTGTCGCTTCCCCCTCTTGTGTTCAGCACTTCCACCCATTTTTCATGCAAAAGCAGCCTATCACATGATTTATTAAGTGATTGCTTAATTCTCTCCCATCTTCCTAGTTTCCAGCCATGAAAGAAAGAGTCTTCTAAATGCACAGTTCTTTAAGCGACTCACAAAAGGCTTGACACCCAGAAAGAGCTCAGTGAAGAGATACTAAAATAACAAAAGGCTCACCTAGGAAATAAACTCAATTTACTTGTTTTAGCTACCATGGATGACAGTACATAGATAATGGGCCCTTTGGGTGAGTTAACAAATAGTTATTTATTTTCATCTCCCTGGAATCATTGCTATGCAATGATTGCCCATTTAACCCTCTTTTATCTTGAGATCTCACTTCCCAAATAGTGGATGGCTCAGTGCTTAGTGACGTCTCCTTTGCAATTTCATAATTGGTAGGAGAGCTGCTTGTTCTGCCTTTCTCATTCAGAAAGAGAAGGCAGTCCCCAGCAGACTATAGCGTTGCTGGAAAAGCCTGACTTTTACTTAGAAAATTACAGTTTTTGAGTTTGTTGTTAGTGCTGTCGAGTCAGTTCTGACTCTTAGTGACCTTAGGTACAACAGAATAGAACACTGCTCGGGCCTGTGCTAGCCTCCCAATTGTCATTAGGCGGTGGCAATCTATCTCTTCTTTGTGTTTTCATTGATGCTCTGCTTTCCCAAGCACAATGTCCTCTTCCAGGCACTGATCCCTCCTGATTAACCCTCCAAAATACCAGAAATAAAAGCTGACTCTCCTCAGTTCTAAGAAACCTTCTGACGCTATGTCTCCTAGTGAGCCTTGTTCATTTTTTCTGGCAGTTCATTGGCCAATGGCAGAATTAAAATGAATCACTTTTCTCTCTGGCTTTTATATTCATGATCCAGAAAAATATAATAGTCCCTACAATCTTCTCCCAATAGGTGTTCAAGACTGCGTAGTACTGAACCCTAAATGTATGAGGAAGCTCTAGAAAATTAATGGTAAAACAATGCTTTTAGTTCCATTTTCTATGTACTTTTTGATGCCCCCTTGTGGTACGTTGTTTTTGCTATTGTCGCTGTTTTTTCCTTTCCTATACATCCAAAGAGCAGTACACAGGCTGCTCTGATTAGAAGCATTGTTAACCATTCAGCAGCCTCACAGAGTGGAAGAGCCACATCATCGAATATCAATAAAATCAACCTATTCTAGAAGATCATGGATGCATGCAGGTCCACTCAGTGAAGCCCACCCCACACACAAACACCTCATCTCCCACATACATTCACCTACAGCATGTCTGAGCACACCTCAGCATCAGTACTCTTGCCCTTGAGCCTGTATTTAATAAACTAAGAGTTGCTTGGACAGCAATGCTGCACAATCAATACCTTATGATTGAGAAGTCTTCAGCCATGGGTAGTACAAGCAGTGTGACTTATGGACAAAGGGATGTGTTATGTCCCATATTGAGAGAAGGACAGGGTAATATTTTATCACATGATTCTGACTGTCCTGCAATTCAGATATTTTCAGAGCATGGTTGGCAGTGACTAACTCCAACCACAGAAAACAAAAGCATGGATAAAGAGAAGACTAGTAAGATTGAGAGCCTTGGAAAGTCTATGGAGAAGCTCTATCCTGCCCTATAGGGTCCCTCTGGTTTGGATTGGTGTGAATAATACAAGCTTATTTTTAAAAAATGAATAGCCACCATTGTGGATATATTTTGTACTCCAATTTGCACATCATTAAGCTTCAATAAAGTCAACTTGTTCTAGAAGGTCATGGACACATGTAAGTCCACTCAATGAACCCCACCCCCCACACACGTCTCACCCCACACACACCATCAGTGTGTTGTTATATGTCAGCTATGTGTTAGTATATTTTGCAAGAATAAAAGTACCATCATTCACGTTTTTTCTGATGAGGCAACAAAGTCTTAAGAGGTGGACTTCATGCTGTGCTCTCTAAGTATGTCAAGTCATGATTATAGAATGTGTCCTTACCGAAAAAAGTGAAAATAATGTCAGCCCAGCCTTCGAGCGTTTTCAGTGCAATGCTGTGAAGTCCAGTATTGCAATATGTCGCCGCCTTCTAGAAAGTAAAGTCGGATGTGCATGGTTTCAACCCAATAAGGGAGCCTTGGTGGCAGGAAGTGTCGGATTCCCAACCTGCTGCTCCAACAGAGAAAAATACGGTTATTTGTTGCCCTAGATTTCCATCTCTGAAACCTTGAATTGGACCTTTAGAGACTGAGTTTCCCTGAGGGCACAGGGTTTGTTCTTTGTGTGGGGGTAGCTTTCATCATTATCCCACTATACCCTGTGAACCTAGGCTGCAAGAAATCTTGACCAGCAATTGTCCTAGACTCTGTACCTTGAACTCCGTGCCTAGCACGGCTGCGCAGGACAACAACAGCTATGGTGTGAGCGATACAATGAGTTAACACGATGACGCAGAGTAAACGAAGTTGCCGGCAGTCCCTCCACATTTGAGAAGGCACCTGCTGGGCCTCTGTGAGCATAACTTCACAGGGTCAGCCTGGAAAAAGCTGCCATTCAAAAGCATAAGCAATGCTACTGGAGTTCTCCGGTGTTGATAGGATTTCATTCTGTAGGTAACGACATATTAGCAGAGGCTTGGTGGTGGGGAATAGGCAGCCTCTGGAAAGGCAATACAATTTCCTCTTCCTGATTCCTTAAGGGAAAAGGCATCCAGATTCTGAACAAGTTGATTTATGCACACAGCACTGTCCAACAGGCAGCCGCGTCCTTTGCCTTTGCACACCCAGACCTCCGATTGGCTTCATCTCTGTTTGCCCACGTTGTGAGGAGGCCACCTCCTGGTGCTATTTGTGAAGAAGCGTACCGTCGGACCCTTCTCCAGGGGCGTGGTAAGACTGGCTGAGGTTTTACAGCCCCGCAATTTCATATAGCGTTTCCTATTCCTCTCATCTGCTGCACATTACAGATGTTCATTGGAATGATGCATGGGTGAAGAGAAGACATCTGTGTGCTGGAGTGCATTTTCTGAAGTGCTTAATTGTTTCGGAAAGTTTCAGGCTCATTTGGAAAACACGGTGTTAAGTGTTCAGGGATGTTTCATTAAGTTGCAAAACCGTTTCTACCTTCTAAATGTTCCAGAATAAAAGATGGAGACAGGATTTTTCCTTCCCCCCACCACCCCCGCCCTGATTCCATGTCCCCAATCATGAAGCCAAAGAAATGACAGGGTACATTTCCGGTGCTGTCCATCCGCCTGCCTGCAGTTAGAAACCTGTCCCTGTTCCCATAATCAATTCAATTTGGAGCATGGAGGATCTGGCAGCCACATTGCACAGCAGGCTCAGAGTTGGCATTGGAGGAGAACACCCAGTGAGCAGCGGGGGGTGGGTGATGGGGAGGCTTTGCAAAGGCCACAGAGAGGGGGGGGCTGGTCGTTTAGGATTTCATTGTGTGGAATCTGTCTTAAAAGAGAGGTGTCTGAACGGCAGCAGAGACCCCACGCCGCCCCTCCCTTCTTTTCATTGAGCTTTTACTAATCCTAAAATGGATCGTCAACAAAAGAGAAGGGTTTCCTGTGCTCTCCGCCTGACATAACTTTCCTGGTTAACCAACACTGGTGCCCATGCATCATTTCCGGGAAATCCTAGAATCGGGTGCCTCTGTCTGCAGACGGTTCACTGGGTGGGCAGCACCCTTCACGCGTGGACCACATATAGAGTTAACAGAAAGCCCTGATTTTTTCCCTGAGTCCTGTTTAATCCTCCTTTTCCAGCAAAGACCCCCTAAGGCGTCGCTTGGAGGATTTGATATTTGGCATGTGTCTTCTATAATTAAATAGCACAACTAAAAAATACTGGTAAGATTGGGGCCATCTTTCCCACCGGGGGAATTTGCTGGAGGCCCCCCGGGGAGACGTGAGTGGGTGTCAGGGAGGCAGATGCCTGGGTTGTCTCCACTCACTTCTCATTCTGCTTCTAATGCGCTCCCCGAACGTTCCATGGGGGTGAGGGTGGTCAAAGTGGAGGGGGGCGAACTCCAAATGAACAAAACAACCAATATCCTCTGGGACATGCCAGTTAGGCATGCATGGTAGGACCCCAGAGCGCTGTTCCATAACAGTGAAGACCCATGAACGTAGCGCGACACAGTCGAAACAACCAGGGCTTGATGCTTTCGCTTCCAGAGAGTGGTCATTTAAACATCCACAGGTTATGTGGGTCTTAGGAGAGTATGGCTGTGCCATTCAACAACCAACCCCAAATGGTTGTCATGGCAACACCAGTTCGGACAACCAACGCGTCCCCCCCCCCTTTACCTTTTACACTATAGAGTTCTTGGGGAATTAATAAGGGAGATGAGGGAAAATGCCAGAGGGCTTCGTTTTTTATTAAACTAATGAAGTCAGTTGCTTCTTTGCTATGACCCGTTCGTCCTATGGTCTTTGCAATGTGTGAATGCTTAAGAGAGACATGTGCTGCTGATAATGCCACACTGGGGCTACGCTGTCAGAATTGGCATCCGCCTAGCTGGAAGGTCAGTGCCAAAGTTTGAAGAGCATTGGAGGAGACCCGAATGCATGTCTCTGAAGTGCAGCGACAGCCTCCGTGCTTCCTCTTTCTTACCCTACCTGGTCGGGCCAGCCTTATTCTCTGTGAACGGATGACTCAGTGCAAATGGGGTCTGTGTTCTTCTCATCATCGGAGTTTGAGCTTTTCCACGGTGCTCGCTTCCGAGCTGCACCGAACCTTTGTGTTTCTGCTCTGGGTGTCAGCACCAGCATTTCTCTTTCTGAATAATGTGCACAATTGGTAGGCTGACTTGCCCATAAAAAAAGGATAGCCTATGAACTGAGCTGTGCTACCCAGACCCCAACATCTTATTTTCCTGAAAGCATTTATCTTAGTTTGTCAGCAAACTGGAACTTCTAACCTGACATTGTCAAATTGATGATGGCTCCTTTTGCTGGTTGCGTGTCCTGTCCTGGGGGAGGAGTCGCTAATACCAGGAGGCTGTCAGGTGTGAGAGGAGGGCAGAGGAGGCTGGGAGCCCCGGTTGAGGAACAGCCCAGAAGCATATGGATGCATTTTACTTAACACAGAAATTAAAGGCAGAATAATGGGTGTGTTCAGAGCAGAAATCACCTTGGAGTTGACATGTTCATACTTGACTTGATCCTAGCAGGCTGGATGTTGGTGACAGGGATCATTTTTGTTGACAACAGCTGAAAATACAACAGCTATATTATTATAATTAGAATCAGCATCAAGTTTGGAACATAATAGGGGCTTTCTTGGAGAAATGGCACCGTGTCAAATTTATAGTCACCAGCTAAATGAGTCTCTTGTATCCGCGACAAAGGGACAAAAACAGTTCCAAATGAAAACACAAACAGAGAATCCTGGTTGTGATATTTCCTGGGTATTACGCAGGGTCCTATTTATCACACACCAACACTCGTGGCTTTGAAGAAACATTACCCTGCAAGGTTTTCGCTTTTCAATTTGCCTCTGTGGTCTGCATTCTGCATGCATTTCCATGGAGAAGCCTACACCACAGCTTGACGAGAAATCTTTTCTGCTGCAAGATTAACCTCAAAGCATCCATTTCCCACCCCCTATGGGTAATCGCTTGATAAATGCATCCACAAAACCTCCACACACATCTATTCCAATGTACAGGTGCATCAACAGCCCTGAATCACTATTAGGAGAAATATCATCCTTGACGGGAAGTAGTGCTGCCTTTTCATTTCCAGACGTCTAAAGTTGAAGGATGTGGATTGCCCGGGAAGCCAGGCATTTGGCAGAAATGTCCTGGATAAGGATGTGGGCCGAGGCTTCCTTAGCCCTATTGCAATACTGTAGTTTGTCTTGGCAACTTTGGGGGGATATATATGGGGGGTAGGAGATGTGGCTTTTTTGGATGCCCATCCATTTAAATAATACCGAGCAACTTGCCTCCATGTTTGACCCTATGCTTCCTGGATCAAAAGGTGCTTTGATTCCGGCTACAGAAAAAGTAGGAAACATTTTATTTATTTATTGCTCTTATTGAAAAGCACAGCAGAACATGCACCCATTCAATAATTGCTGCACATGCCATTCAGTAGAGGTGGCTGCTTTCTCCCAGTTGTGCAGCCGTTATCCACATTCCTCTTTCCAGATGGTTCTCATCTCATGAGCCTACCCTTATTGCCCACGAAGTACCCTATCTGACCTGTCAGCGGTGGTTGCCAATATCATATCACCAAGCAAGCTTCAGTGAGGCAAATAAGGAGGGAGAATGTGGATTGTGTGTGTGTGTACATGTTTCCATTAGACACATTTCTAAAGGAAGGATCTTATACAGAAAATGATTTAGGATTATCTAGTTTTTTTCTCAAGACTTGAGGAAATAGACTAGTATTGCCATCCTTATGCAAAACTAAACCCAATCATAAATTGCAACATCTCCTACTGCTTAAGAAGTGTCTACCCACAAGGTTGGTTCAAATCTACCAGCCATGACAGAAAGTTCTCTGCTCCCATAAAGACCTAAAGAACCTGTCTTGATTCAGTATGAGTTGGATTTGACTCAGTTGCAGGAGAAGGTATCAGTTTTCTTCTGCTAAGAGACTGACAGTTTGGAACTGCTGACCTTGTGGTTAGAAGTATAATGCTGCCACCAGGGCTCCCTCCTAAGAATACACAGAACTGGTTAAAATTCTACAGCCAATGGCAGATTTATCCTGGGGTATAAGGTATGGCTGCTACATTCCTTGAAAGCCATCCCTGCTCCAGACCTCCCAAAGAAGTCCATGAAGACCTTTGTTGGACTGCAGCACATCTCCAAGCTCTCTCTTCCCCATATTGTCCTGACCACTTCTCAGATTTGAATGGAAAAGCATGCTCCCAGTCAAAAGTCTTCAAGAACTCTCCAGTTTAGAGGCTGATTCCCAGGAAGTGGGTCTATGGCAGTTACCTGCCTTTGCTTATAGACTCATGAGATAATTCATTCATGAACGCCTAAATTTAAGTAGCACATAAGTGTGCAGTTACTCTTTTATAAAAGATGAAGACCTTGGTCCTGTCCTCAGAGATAACTGTTCTTGTCCCGCTAGCAATAGCCCATGTCTCTTCCATTAAAAAGCATCTCAGGATCTGCTTATGGCCTTTCAATCCACTTTGACTCCACTCCTGCTTCTCGTTTTCCTTATAATGTCTCCTCTGATCTTCTTCCCCTACCAAAACCCTACCGTTCCTTAATGGTTTTAGTCTAATGCAATCTTTTAGAAAGCTTCACTGAGCTTCCTGCTTGTGTTGTACTGAGTGGCAGGTCCATAATCAGTGCTATTTCATCTGATGTCTTTCTGTGTACCTCTATCTGTTCCCTGCATTCCCTCTTTGCCTCCAAATTACGTGCTTCTTCAGGGCAGAAATTTCCTCTTAATATATTCACCTCCTATTAGGGAAGCTCTTAAGGGCGCAATTTTTGAAAGAAGTGAATGAATAATAGAACTTTATTCTTTTCTTAAAGAGGTTTTGATTATATTTATCCATAAAGTTTTATTGTCTAACTTTGGTATTTTTAATCGGAGGTTTCAAAATAATTTGAAATTCCTGTCAACTAACCAAGATGGGACAAAGTATTCTTTTGATATGTCTGTACCACTTTCTTTAGCAGGCAAATTTCCCAGGTACATCCAACTGTACTATTGCAACACTTAAATGCTACATGTTACATTATGCTATTAACCTCATATTTCATGTCCCTTTGATACATTGCTTCTGAATATCCTTGAAACCCATATGAATCTAATAGATATCTTTAAAGTGAACACTACAAAGGGGTATTACATAATACTGAGACTTAAAGGGCTCTTTTTACATAGTACTGTACAGACAAGCAGCTTCCTTTCCAAGTATAAGACGTTGATTTTGTTGAAGTTACCAGCAAAGCTTATCTCCATATTTTGAGAGAGATTCCTTTACCTCCTTTTATTCCCATGCATGGATTTATGTGTAATGTGTTTGGCAAACTTCAGCTCTTGGCAAAGAGTAGTGCGTTCATTATTACCTACTCTCTCTCTCTTTTTTCATTAGGTACGTCTGTCACTAATGTAACAGCTACTGATGCCGATGACCCAGTTTATGGAAACAGTGCCAAGTTGGTTTATAGTATCTTGGAAGGACAGCCTTATTTTTCCATTGAGCCTGAAACAGGTTTGTGGCCTACATTTTGAATTCTACTTGCCATGTCTTTGCTTCAGGGAAACAATTTTCTTGGGATTTGGATTGTGAAAAGTTAGGGCCAAATACTCCACTGCTTGGACAAATCTGTTGCACTTGATCAGTATGAAGCACATGGTAAGCACTGATCTTTTTAAGATGATTAAAACACATTTTAGCCTTTTTGCCAAAGGTGGTTCTCTTTGCTACATAGGTTTCCAAAGTCATTTGTCACCCTATATTCCGGGGGGTGGAGGGGGCCAGTTCCTCAGCACCTATTGTCAATTTAAAATGTCTGTACTGTAGCCAGGATAAAATGTCAACTCAAGGAGTGCATCCTGACCCACAAGCCTTGAGGTCGATATCCCTACTAAGAACAGCTAATGCTCAGAGAAGACCAAGATGGCCGGCCCCCTATGAAACACTGTGTCCCTTAATGACCCAAGGCCCTATGGGGGGTGGGGGGTGGGGCAACAATGGAAAAGCCAGTCAGGATTGTACCCTGTCTGACCCCACACACAAGGCAGAACACTAAGGGTGTGGCAGCACAGCAGCAGCGGGGCAGAGCATGGAGTTCCTGAGGGAATGTCAAGGATATATTTGAGGGTCAGGCTGTGACACCCCATTGGACTCAACCGAGGACACTCCTGGAGTTCAACGAACAGACCTTGAACTATTCATAGGTTTATATTTGGTTAGTTTTTTTATATTTTTTTCTAATTTTCCTTATTTGCATATATTTTCTTGTTGTCATCATTTTGTTTTCTTTGTTTGTTTCATCTTATGATCCTAAGTTTTTTGGAAAATATTATTATATCTGCAAGTCTCTCTAGGTAAAATAGGGTGGATGAATAGTCTGGAGGAGAAAATAACGGGACTACTGGTTCTGGGGGGACATGGAAGATGGGGAGGTGGGGGAAAGGAGGTGGTGCTGACCAACCCAGGCATAATGAAACAGCAAGTGATTTAAACTTAGAGACAAGGTGGGTGTTCAAGGTCTGATAGGGCTTGATCAAGAATAATCTAACAGAGAGAAATTAATGAAACCTAACTGAACGCTGAACATGCTAGAGGACAAGAGGAAAGTAAAAGGAAATAACCGGGGGATAAAGGGAACTTATAGAGTTCTAAATACAGGCATGTTACTAAGTAAATATATTTATATAGGATGATGGGGGATACATCTATGTGCATATACTTACTGGGTTAGTATTAAGGCTGTAGATGTGCATTGGACCTTCAATCAAGTACTTCCTCGATGTAAAAACACTTTGTTCTATTAAGTTGGCATTCCATGATACCTTTGCAACACGATCACTGAAGACAAATATGTGCATAGACAAATGTGGTGAAGAAAGCTGATGGTGCTTGGCCATCAAAAGATATAATGTCTGGGGTCTTAAAGGCTTGAAAATAAATAAGTGGTCTTCTAGTTCAGGAGAAACAAAGCTCACATGAAAGAAGCACACCAGTCTGTGTGATCACGAGGTGTCGAAAGGATCAGATATTAGGTATCAAAGAACTAAAAATTATATCATTATAAATAAGGAGGAGTAGAGATTGAGGCCCCAAAACCCATCAGTAAGTGAAGTGACATTGCTTTTTAGTGGGGTCATGGAAAGGAGATGAGCCAGTCAAGGTACAGTGCAACAAAAGTGAAATATACAGCTTTTCTCTAGTTCTTAAAAGTTTCCTCCCCCAGCCTCCACTATCATGATCCTGATTCTACCTTGCAAAACTGTCTAGACCAGGGGATGTGCACTGGAGCCAGTTACAGGGGTAATTCAGGACAGAAAATCCCTTCAGGACCAGTGGTGAGAGTGGTGATACCAGGAGGGTGAAGGAAAGGTAGAGTAGAAAGTGGGAACCAATTGTAGGTATATACCTATAACTTCCTCTGTGGTACAGACAACAGGGAAGTGGGTGAATGGATACATCAGACATTATATGATATGACAAAATAATGATAATTTGTAAATTATCAAGGGTCCATGAGGGAGGAGAGCAGGGGAGGGAGGGGAAATACAAGAGAGGGGCTGATACCAAGGGATTAAGTAGAAACAGGATGCTTTGAGAATGATGATGGCAACAAATGTACCGATGTGTTTTACCTATGGTAGATGTGTGTATTGATTGGGATAAGAATTGTATGGGCCTCCAATAAAATGATTTAAAAAAGAGAAAGGCTACTTATGAACTACCACTTTCTTTTTTTAATAGCCATTAAATAAAGACTGAATTTTTGTTAAAAAAAATGTTAACCCAAGCCCCATCCAGTTGATTTCTTCAGCACAGGGGCAAACTGGACCTGTTGTTTTCCAAGAATGTGACTCAGTATGCAAGCAGAAAGCCTTTTCATTCTCCCATTGAATGACTGATTTTGAACTACTGACCTTCAGGATAGCAGCCTGAGGCTTAATCCACTGAGCCACCAGGGTTCCTATGATAAAGTGTAGGTATCTGCTTTTTTAGCTTACTTAGATGTGGGCAATAGTGGCCTTCTTGAGAAACACTTGTTGAACAGATAGTAGTATTGTGGGGATTTTTTCATCCTAGAATGTAACTTTATTTATTCGTTATATTAATGTCAGACAGATCTCGATTTAAGTTTAGACTTACTGTTACTGACTGATGTTTGGCAAATCCCTCTTGTCCATCTTTATAAGTTGGACAATTTCATCTGTAAAATGCTACCTATGCTATAGGGTTATGATGAGGGTCAGGAGTAAATCAAATTAGATATGGAGCACACGACATGTATTAAGTCTCTGATGGTATAATCACATTTGCTATTACATTACTTATTTAAAAACAGAATATCCTTTTTTTACCAGTTAGTGCTATTACAAAGATATTATTGCTGATGAAAGTTAACTTGACCAGTGTCCTGCAGTCTCATGGTAACACTTTAGAGACTATGAGTAAGCTATTAAAATAAGCTGGACAATACTTCATAAGTAATATAATTTTGGTAAAGAAAGGTGGCTTTAGTCTAACAATATATTCTGATAGTAAAACTATTTTGGCAGAATTTTTTTAACTTCAGTGAGCTATTTTTTGTATCACATTTAAAATATGTATTACTAAGAATGATATAAATCATATTTCTGTATTTCATAGCTTTCCATATAGAAAAATGCAATATGCAGGCACATATGTACATAGCATTATATTTTGGCATCAAAGGTTTGTAGCATTATTGAGATAATGTTTCCATGTCTCACTACTAATCCAGTTATTAATTAAATTAGAAATGTAACCACCCCCTGCTTACTCAAAGAGCAAAATCCTCTAGCATTAAAAAGTGAGAACAAGTACATTTATAACATAAATAGGTCATGACTTAAAATTGAATTTAGATTTAGAAACAGGAAAGAACTCAGAAAGTGCATTAATTAGAGAAATAATTATATATCTTTCTTCAGCCAAGAAGGAAGCCTGACATAAAGTTCATCTCATATGTGCCCTGTCATGACCCTAAAGAAGAAACAGAGAAAGAAATCAGCTCTAGGTGTTAAGGGGAAAACAACTAGAAACTTGGAAAGTCCCTATATCCTGGGCAAAGTCACTGCTGCAGGGCCTTTCACTTAAAAACCATTGGGAGGTTCCCCTGAACTTTACTTTTTTAGGCAGTAATTAAGTTATAGGGCTCCTGAAGAGCTAAGTGTGTTAATTTCCTAAGTGGAAATTCTTTTCTCCTTGGCCATTGTTTGAAGTGAGTTCCTCTGTTCACTATTAACAATGTAATAGAGGTATCATGCCAGCAAAAATTATTGAGCATTCCCTGTGTGTATTGAATTGAATTCTCCCCAAGTACATGTGCCAACTTGACAAGGCCATGACTCCCTGGCTTGGCAGTTATGCATTGATGTAATTTGGCAGTTACATATACACACCATGATATGATCTGATGTGACAAGCCGATTTGGTATAAGAGGTGTTAAGAATGGATGCTACACCTTTAATCACACCAGCTCTGATCCAGTGAAAGGGGGATTTCACTGGTGTGTGGGTGTAGGAAGAACACCTTTTGTCTTAGAACCATTAAAAGAGGAGAGAAGTAATGAGACACCAGAGAACCTTTTACCACCAAGGAAGAATATTCTTTGGGTGGAGCACATCCTTTGTATGTAGTATCCCTGCATTGGGAAACCCCCAGACCCTGGGAGATATTTGATCCCCAAAACACTTGGGGATATCCAATCAATTGCAGCGCAACAGATGCAAAAAGGACACAAGGAAATGGGGAGCTAGTAAGGAGTACAAGAAGTAAGACGATGGTCTGGAATTGATTGTAGTAATGATTGTATAACTTTAAAATAGCACTGAGCTATGGTGCTGACAATGAGAGAAAGTCTTTCCCTGGGGTCCATAGTAAAATTGAACTTTGAGTCATGACCTCTGAGAGAATAAATTTCTCTTTGTGAAAGCCATCCAATTGTAGTCTTTCTGATGTGTCAGCATATGAAATTAGGACAGAGGTCGGACACTGAGTTGCAACACAGAGAGAAGTACTTCAAGGATAGCCCCTACCAGTAATTGTCTCAAAGTCTCTTAAGACTGACAATTTATATTTTTGGTCATCACCCCCTTGCCTCCCCTCCCACCCCCCAAACTCTAAAACATTCACGAGACGGTAGCATGGTGATGCTTTTTAAATCATTTATATCTAATAAGTTCTTATGAAGTACCATCAGTAAAACTCCTTAAAATCATATAAACTTAAAGTGGTTTTTAATTAAGCCTTATTGCTATGTAATGCTTTTATCTTTTCTTTTCTTTTTTTTTGGGGGGGGGGTCTGGGTGATGATGGCTTCTTCCACTCGCTTGATAGATCCATGCTTTTGAGATTGTAAGACTAGCTCTATGTGTCATAATGACATGAGTAATGACATTGAATAAAAAGTCCTGGGTCACTTCAGAGCTTTTCTTTCAAAGCACAGCATGTTTTCACTCAATACTCTTTAGGCACAAATTTTGAAACGACCCTTCTTATTACCAAATCTTCCATTAATACTTGCTGAATGAAGCTCCAAAATAGTCCAAATAGCTTCCCCATCTCTTCAGTGGTCCACCATCAGTCTTTGAGCATAAGTACACACATTTTGTTAACATTTTCATCTGTTGAGGAAGTTGATGGATGTCTAGAGCAAGGATTGTCATCAAGCAACATTTCACCTCTTTTAAAACCAGAAACCCCCCATACAATTGAGGTTTTCCCATAGCGCTATCCTTGTCAGTTGTGTTCAACATCATAATATTTTCTGTGGCATTTTTTGTGTTCAACATCATAACACTTTCTGTGGCATTTTTCCAGAGCAGGGAAAAAAATGGCATAGCCACAACCTATTTTCTTAAATCAGCCCTGACCTGGGAAAAAAAAAAGACTTAAGTGAAACTTCTTTTATGGAAAAATTATTTGTGACCAGACAGAACCTTCCAGGGCAACACCACTAGGTGCACTAATTCAGAGCAAGTTAGTGCTCACCTCACGGAGAAAATGCATATTACAAAAGCTGCGTGGAACTCCCCACCCCCATTTGGTGGGGGGTGCTCTTCATAGAGCCACCCCACTCCCAGTCCTGTGAGTTCCTGAGATTATAAATCTTTATCGAAACAGAAAGCCCTGTCTTTCTCTTACAAAGCATCAACAAGATTTGAACTGCTGACATTATGATTAGCACTGCAATGCGACACCCACCATACCAATTCAAACTCTTGTAGATCTCTGAAGAAGAATTTCCCTAGAGAATTCTGCCTTGCATAGAAATGGACAGGATCCAGTATTCCATGGTATTCTTATTATCTGGGATTTGTTTGGTATGCATGTGCCTTTGATTTGAAATCAGAGGCTAATCTTGAATGTGCTTCAGCTGGAGGTGGTAAGGTAAAGGTATGGCTTGGTGCACTTTTTCTCAAAGAACAATCCAAGCAGTGGGTCTTCATGAGTGCTGGAGAAGGCAGACAAAAACAGAGAGAAAAATAACTGTTTGCCTTTTTGAAAAACAATATGCAGAATTAATAAGGTTAGCAAAATACACTGAGTCTAGGAGTGTTAAAGTGTACATCTATTGGTAACAATGAATGCTATATATCAAAAACATTCATTTGACCCTGCCTTGACACTACTTTAGACTCAGTGAATCAAATTCTAGAAAAAAAAAAACATAAGCATTTCTGGGGAAAGCAGACACTCATTACATAAGACCTAGATGCCTAACAAAAAGGGCTAATATGGTTGATATGTCAGATGTTCATGGAGGGAGCAAGTATAATTGAGTCAGAGAAATTTGACTGAATGTTATTAAGCATTAGTTCTCATATAGAAATCATTTTTCCATCAGTATTTGGAACAAGCTGGCAAAAGTCAGACCTGTAGCTGCAATGATGGTGTTGTCACAGCAACTGTTTTCACAATACACCCCAACCTTGACTACATATATTTTTCACTGGAAGGAGAAGTCACAGCACTTCTTGTTGATCACTTCCGCACAACTCTTCATGTTAGAGTAAAGAAATGATAACGAAAATCAAGAGCCACATTTTTTAATTCCGCTTTATCTTGTTATTCCTCAAACAAAGAATGATAAGAAAGAAAAAAAAACCCTCTGGACTCTAGAATAGTAGGCTCAGCTTCTCCTTGATCACTATACACCAATATTATGAAATTATTTTGGGTTGTTGTAAAATTCCTAGTCTCTTGATATCAGAAGAGCTCCTCTCTTGTTTTAGTATCAGCTAATGACTGCAGAGAGATTTTCCACTTGTTCTTTTTTATTTTCTTCTGTGAGTTTATTAGAGTCTATAATGATCTCATGTATTGATTTCTTCATTTTTTTTGATGCCAGTTCTCCTACTAAAATGTATGGGCTAAAGTAAAGGTACTTTTCTTCTTCATGCATTTTCCATTCCTCTATACAATATAATATCTTATACCTCATAGTTTCATTAAAGAAAACAACTATTTTAATAGGGAAGAAGAAAGAACAAAGGAGGGGAAATTTGGAGAGAGAATGACTAGGGGACAGAATAAATTAAGAGAAAGAATGACAGGAAAACTTTCCACAAGTTACAGAGAAGGTATCTTTGGGAAGAACGAAGGGTAGTTTCCACCTTCTATCACTTACATCTGCTTCCCTGGTAGAAGAATGCACTTTTGAGCTCCAGATAGGAACTAGAAATTCTTTTAAGATGTTTATCCATGCCATTCTCAAGTCTCATACTATATTCTAAGTATCTAGGCTTACTAAATTGAGTCTTGAGGCATCATGATAATTTCTTGGCAAGATTTAGTTCTGGATCACATAGGGTGATATAAACATCATTGGGCTGCTATATAAGAAAAGAGAATTATCGATATATTGTCCTAATTCAGAGATCACCATCATGGGTGGATTGGGTGCAAGGGTTAAAAGGAAAGGATGGTTGTGTTTGTTCACTTGTTTGGTTTGACAGAGCTCTCAGGCCAAATATTAAAGGAAGGATTTCTGTGTCCATTTTCTAAATCAGGAAATTGGAATCGAGGATAAATAAGATGAAATGCCTTTCTCAAGTTTACTTCAATTTCTCAGTCAAATTGTAGCAACAGAAGGACTGAAAAGCAACAAGACTATAAACATCAGCCTCAAGTATTATGTTTTTGGCATTGGCTAATTGTATTCCCATGCATCATTTCACTTCATCTATTCCACATAATATTCTGAGATAAGGATGAACTCAGCACCTCCTAACAATAACTAAAGCTATCTTGAGAGAATAGAGGAATAGAGGATCAGACCTGATTGATTCAATGCCCACGATATTAGAATTAGAAGTCAAAGTGACTCTGATTCCAACCTCTGTTATTCTAATATACCCCTAATCTCCCTGTCCTTCAAAGTGAAATAATTCATGCCCAAGGCCCCCGACTTGGACAGGGATCTCAGAACTTAGAAATAAGCTCAAGATCCCATAACATGGAGACTCGAAAGGCTATGCTGTGTCAGTGATGTGAGCTGGTAGTGATTGCAAAATCAATTAATATTTTTATGAATAGATCTTATTACAGAACTTAACAGGGCTGAAAATAGCTGATTTGTATTCTAAAAATGCTTTCGTTTTTGTTGTTACTGTCCCTCCAACCTGCCACCCCCAGCTCCATATGTTTGCATGTAACATTTTGGGAACCGACAGGGAGAAATGTGGCATTTATTTAAACTGCACTCATTTGAGCATAGCATTGAGGAAACAGTTGCCGCCCATCTTAAATGATTGAAGATGGAATGCCTAAATGAAATGCAAGGCATTCGAATAATGAATGCTTCATTATCTAAAGAAATCTGGGTAAAGTTTCCGGAGAGTCTTCACTTTGCTCCAGGCCAGCAACAGTATGAAAAATGACCTGCTTAAAAAGAAACGAACTTCATTCATTGACCTTTTTTGAAACTCAGGCCATCTTTCTTCATTGGATCCAAATAACATTTGTCTCAGTGGACCCTGTAAAATTGAGCTCAGGAAAAATCATCCTTGGAAAAACCAAAATATCTAGGCAACAAATAGTTTCCTTTTCAGTAAAACCAAGATAATACATGAGGTCTTTATGGAATTGAGTCATTTTTTTCCTGCCTTCTGAGCTGAAGTAATAAATAGCAAGCACAAAGTTTATTTTAAATGGAGGTTGCATAGATTATTTTTCCCCTTGCCAAGGGAATCAGTCATTGCATTTGCTTAGTGAAGAATTCTGAGAAGAGTTAGACAAAAATCAGGTAGCTTATCTTCAAATGATGACTAATGAACATCCACATGGAAAGGACTTAATGTTGCAACTAGAGGTGAATGATAAAGATGATAAATCCTTAAAATGTACACATGCATGCAGCATCACACAAACACACACATAATGAATGTAGTGTGATAGCATAGCACAGTTCTTTTTAAGAAAATATTTTATTGGCATGTAGTTCTCAAATTATTCAATCCAACACTTCCATAATATTAAGAGTTGTGCACTTGTCCTTATTATAACTTTTTATAAGCGTTTCTTCATTGTTGTACTTATTATTATTAACGCCCTATTTTTCAGATTCTTCCATCCCATACCCCAAGGGACAATTAATGCATTCACTTTCTCTATAAATTTACCTATCCTGGATTTCTTATTCAGAAAAGAAACAAAATCAAAACAAGGTAAAGTTTAAAAATCCTGATAGGGATAAAAAGAAAGCAAATGTAAAAAAAGTCAAAAGGGAAATCAAATGATAAGGCGATCTGTTTTAACCTAACTGCATTTGCCATGATCTACTTCCCAGCATTCTGTTTAATAGCAAGTCTACTCACATCGTTGATCTGTCATCAGAGGGGCTTCACCAAAAACTTAATCCATGTGTAATTCATTCTCTCTCTCTCTCTCTCTCTCTCTCTCTCTCTCTCTCTCTCTCTCTCTCTCTCTCTCTCTCTCTCTCTCTCTCTCCCCCTCCCCCCCGAAACAATTTTAAAGTGGATCAAAAGGGAAATCAAATGTTACCAAAAGCAAACAAACAATAACAATTTACCAGTGAGTCAATGACTGACATGTAGTGACCTATAAGACAAGGTGGAATTGTCCCTATGAGTTTCCAAGACTCCCTGCAAGGGGGTAGAAAGCCTGTCTTTTTGCCTGTCTTCTCCTGAGAGATGGGTGGTTTAGAACTGCGGACACTGAGGGTAGCAGTCCAATGTATCACTGCTATGCCACCAGGGTCCCTTAGATCAAATGCTAAATAAGACATTTTAATCTAACGATGTCTTTGATAATTAACTTTCCAATGCTCTCTGCCTGATAGCCAGGTTATTCACATACCTCAGCTATGGTCAGCGGGGATTCACCAGAGACTTAATCCAGGTAAATATCTTTTTGATCAAAATATGGAGGTAGAGAGGAGTGTCAGCTGAGCATATTTGTGAGGAACAAGGAGAGCAGACACATATCTTTAGGGTAATGAATCCAGAGCACGTGTACTGAAAAGTGCTGTCAGTGTACCAGGTGAAAGGGGTAAAGGAAGTCAGTGGAAGGTATATGTCTAGGGTATTAGGATGGAAAGCAGGGAGATCTTGAAAATTTTTTTTAAAAGTTCTGATTCCTGAATGGTCTCACAACATTTTTTTGTTTGTTTTTTTAAGTGATTTTGCTATGTTGTGTTGGTTTAAGACACGAACCTGCATCAACGCCTTTACCTCTCTGGCTTTACGTGTTTGAACTTGTTTTGGTTTTTGTTTAATGCTCATCATAATATCATGTTCCAATCATTCTGAGATACTGAGAAAAGTTATCTGTCATTGGATTTTAATCCTCATAAATTAAGGATATATTTTAATATGTATTCATACATTTTCATTTTTATATGTACTCCAATCACTACGTGTGTTTGGAGAAATTAGATTAGAATTTCAAAAAGTGAACTCACTGTCTTTGAGCCAGTACTGGGTAATAGTGACCCACTGTGGGTTCTCGTGTCTGTAACTGGTTCTGGGATTAGAAAGTCCAGTCTTTCTCTGTGGAGCGGCTGATGGTTTACAGATTATTGACCAGGCAGATTGCAGATCAACATGTAACTAGAAACAATGCTTGCATATTTTACCAGTTCTTAATGTTTGATCACAGTCTATGTGATAGTTTTGGCTAAAAAATATATATGAAAACATTTTCTTTAACCTTTTGGTTGTTCAATGAATGATATTACAAGATATAATTATTTTCTTTTTAAAAATTATTTTATGATGAGCTTGAAGGATATCTTTCAGATGGTTAATTTTGCTGTTTTGGTTTTCGTTGAATGTAAAAGAAGTAGAAATGTGAATATTTCAAATGTGACATTTCCATTTAGGAAAACCCCAAATTTTTCTGCATTAATGTTTGGTTAAGACACATTTCAGAGATGTTCCATCTATTAAAATTACTGGATTTGGAGTTGGAAGATTGATTGAGAAGGCAGATGTGAAATGCAGAAGAAGGAAATTCATGTGACCAGTTGCTGGTAGAATTATATTGTGAGGAATGAAGAGCTTATTTTATGGCAGTATTGATCTATCAAGCTTAGAAATCTCTACCCACCAACCATGTGACCCTTGGGAATAACCAGTGCCCAATTCTGAGCCCCTAATTCCCCTAACTCAGGCTCACTCCTGAAGTAGGAACCTGGTGGTGGGGAAGTGGCTGGGGTGATTTCTTATGTTACATTTGATGACCTTCTGCACCAGCAAGGAGGAGGACACAAATGATCTTGAGATATACGGCAAACAGCCAATAGACAGCATGACTTGAGGGGTAGCCAGAGCCTCTCATTTATGATGTTGTCCTCCTTATGAACTATTCATTCCACTTAACAATTTTAACACAGCTGAAGATGTATATTTCTATAATTTTTGAAGAAGGCAACACATGCACACACACATTCAGAAGAAGTAAAAATGTTCAGTGTTTGTACGCTTGTTTAGACTCAGAGAAAATCAGAGATAATTGTCTTTCTCATTTTTTTTACATTTCAGAAGGAAGAAGCACAAATGGACACTAAATTTAAAAATGTAGGCAGCAATAAACTATAGTACATTGGCTTTGCCCTTACTCTGATTCAATCCCTCCACTATGGAAGGTGGTTACTTTTAAAGCTCTTATTATTTTTTTAAGAGTATTGTAAGGCTCCATGAGGTTAAATGAAATGGCTAACATGAAAGAACTAATTCATTTTAGGTGCATTCAGCTCACAAATATCTGTTGAATGCATGAATGGATAGCTGAGTGAATGAGTAAGTAATGATAAGTAATGAAAATCCAAATCATGATTTAATCCATTTGTAAATTCAAAGCTTACTACATTGCTTCAAAAAACCTCCAAACTAAAGGATGGCAGTAGCTGTAATAGCAGAACATAATTTTAAATTCATAACTGGCCTTTGTTTGTTAGTTATAGATTTGTATCTCCAACAAATCCCATCCCTCCCTAGTTTTGCTGATGATTAAATCCTCATATCCCAATGAGTATGACAGCTGGCTCCTAGCACACACTGCGTTAACAGTCATTAAATTCACTGCTTGATATACCCAGAGGGAGGTAAAGTAGGTTGAATAAATGTTGTGGTCAGAGTAATTGTTTCACGATTATTAAAAATCACCCCTCCCACCTGTCACCACCACACACACACATACACACATACACAAGCAGGTATACACATAGGGTAGTCAAATAGAGCTGAAATGGCAGTGATTGTCATGTTACCAACATCATTTCTTTGAACAATTTTTTTAATTTATCTATTTTAATCATTTATTTAATCATTATACAACTCTTATCACAATCCATCCATCCATCCCTCCATTGTGTCAAGCACATTTGTAATTTTGTTGCTATCATCATTCTTGAAACATTTGCTTCCTATTTGGTAGTCCTTGGTATTAGCCCCTCATTTTCCCCCTTTCCTCCCCACACTCCAGCTCATGAACCCTTGAAAATGAATAAATTATTTTTATTTTGTTATGTCTTCCACTGTGTGAAGTCTCCCTTCACTCACATTTCTGTTGTCCATCCCCCGGAGAGGGGCTTCTATGTAGATCCTTGAAATTGGTGCCCCCTTTTTACCCCACCTTCCCTCCACCCTCCTGGTATCACCACTCTCACCATTCCCTGTTTCCAGTTTCTATCTGCACCAGTCCAGAAGTTGATGTAAAGTATAGAAAATGGTTGAATTCAAGGGTGTATAAGGGATATTCTGGAGGAATATTCTGGCTGAATTCAAGGGTGTATAAGGGATATTCTGGAGGAAACCAGGGTCTTTGGATGGGAATGGTGAAAAGAATCACTATGAACCAAAGGAAAACCTCGAACTGTAACACCTGCTGTCACCCCAGGATGCTTTGGTAAGGGATTAAGTGGAAGCACATGCTAATTGCCTGATGATAACCTTCCTACTAGTTGAATCGATCAGTTAGGGCTTCCCTCAGTTTTCCTTGCAATATGTTCCTCTCATAACTTCTCTTTCCATGAAGATGCTCTTCTTCTGCCTTGAAAATAGTTTCTTAGTTTTATTTGGAAAGGTTCCAAATGTTTTAGACTAAGACCAGTGATTTGTTTTTATTGCCTTGCCTATTTTAGAGTATCACAATTTTATCACATTTTTGCCAACCCCTTCTATACAGCTCCACATCCACCCAATCATATAGGTTTTTTTGGTGTATTCCTTCTCTGCCTAGATGGCCTGATTTTACAATCTCAGTATTCTGGACTATATTAAATGCATTATTTGTTCTCAGTACTTATTCTGAGATTTTGTGGCAAAAGTGATTTGAGATAAAGCTTCCAAAGAGAAAAATTAACTAGCCTTCTTATTAAAAATGTAAGTAAATCTAAAATGCAGTTCTATAGACAATGATGGAAATATAAGCAATTTATTATTGGAAGCTCAAAGAAAGTCAATAACACTGTAAATCACTCTCCTTTAAGACAAGGGTGCTCTCTAAGGTAGGTAATGATGTAAGGATTCACTATGGGACAGGAGATAGGAGACATAAAATTCCTACCAGTATTTCTGATAAATCACTACTTTTGGATTCAATACTAGGTGATCATACTACCTATCTCCTTTTAAGGAATGCATTCTTTTTTTTGGCCTATGCCATGCTTACATGAATCTTATCTAATTTTTCTCACCATGTATCCAATGCCTATCAATACATTCACCACATAATAACTATTTATTATAGACCAACAAATATTTATCAAAAATGAACATGAAGGAAACAAAGAGAGATGTCAACCAACAGAGGGGCAAGGGCAAAACAAGTAATCTAAAATCAATGGCAAAAAGACATAGGATGCCTGGTGGAACTTGATCAGGGACAAAGTAGCTGAGAGGAAACCCAAATGAAGGCCGAAAATGATAGTGGGACAAGAGGAAAGTAAAAGAAATTTGAGAAAAGAACTAGGAGGCAAAGGACATTTATAGAGGTCTAAATACAGGCATATACATATGTAAATGTATATAATGATAGGAAAATAGATCTATGTATACCTATTTATATGTTAAATATTAAAGTAACTGACAGACATTGGGCCACTACTGAAGGACTCCCTCAATGCAAGAGCACTGTTCAAACAACTCAGCATTCTCTGATGTTCACCTCCCCAACACAATTGATGAAGACAAAAATGGGTGCATAAGCAAATGTGGTGAAGGAAACTGATGGTGCCAGGCTCAAAAGATATAGCCCCTGGGGTCTTAAAGGCTTGAATATAAACATGTGGTCATCCAGCTGAGAAGCAGCAAAGCCCTCATGAAAGAAGCACACCAGGGCTGAGCCCTGGTGGCATAGTGGTTGAGTGCAGGACTGCGGCCCATGGGCTTGATGGTTCAAACCCAGCAGCAGCTCTCCAGGAGCAAGGCTGGGAAACTCCCACAACCACCAGAGGGCAGTGATGCCCCCCCCAAACAAAGTTAAAAAAAAAAGAAGCAGTTCAGACTCTGTGATCATCAAGTGTCAATGGGATCAGGTATCAGGCATAAAAGACCCAGAACAAAGAATCATATCAATGTGAATGAGGGAAAGTGCAGAACAGAGACCCATAGCCTATCTGTAGACAATTGGACATCCCCTTACAGAAGGGTCCCAGAAGTAGATGAGCCAGTAAGGGTGCAGTGTTGCAACAATGAAACTTACAACATTCCTCTAGTTCTTTATTGCACCCCCCCCCCCAGTAAGATGACCCCAGATCTGCCTTACAAACACAGCTAGATTAGGGTAGACACAAGCTTGAAACACTTGGAATACAGGACAGATAAAACTCTCAGAACCAATAAAGAAAGAAGCAATACCATGAGAAAAAGGGGAAAGTGGGGAGGGGGGGATGGGGGAACTGATCACGATGATCCATTTATAACCATCTCCCAGGGGAACTGACAACAGTAAAGTAGATGAAGGGAGACATCATCAGTGAGTGTAAGACATGGGAAAAACAATTATAAATTATCAAGGGTTCATGAAGGAAGGAGCATGGGGGAAGGAAAATGAGCTGATAACAAGGGTTAAAGTGGAAAGAAAATGGTTTCAAAATGATGACAACATATGTAGAAATATGCTTGACACAGTGGATGGATGGACGAATTGTGATACGAGCTGTACAATCCCCCAGTGAAATGATTTTTTAAAAATAGAATGGACATGATAAAAAAATAGGCTTCTTCAGGGATACTTGAACAACATAAATTCTTGATTCAAAGGAAATCTGTGTTTAAAATAGATACCTCTTAAAATCAAGAATGTATCTTTCGATTCCAGAGGTGGCCCCATGTAGGTCACAAAATCCTCACAGTTTAATGTCCTACCAAGTTTCCATTAATCTTGAGACTACTCAACTCTGCTCTCAGTGGTTTTTGATCACCCTGCATTCTGCCTCATTTGTGTGTATGTCATTGGTCAGTGCCGTATGAGCACTACAGCAAGTCTAAGACCTGTGGACTTGAGTTAAACTGTTCTGGAATGCCTTCTTGATATAAGAATATTTTTGATGTACTGTTATTTCCAATATATATGAGTGTCACTGATTTTGTACTTCTAGACAACCCAGCCTTATACAGGGATACAATGATCTTTACAATGGACACTGCTAGACCTTTTGGAACTTACAGATCAACTAAAGTGATGTAGTCATTAATAATTGCATCAGTTAGATAGTTTCCTGTTTGTTGCCTAAAGTACTATGAAAGGAATGTGTCCAATATGAGTTATTCTTATTATTGAAAGATAGAGTTCGATTTCATCAGAGGTAAGAGAACAATGGAAAAAAACATTCTGGAATAATCAGAATAACTCATTTTGATGATCCCCGGGAATGAGAAGGGGATCCAAAATAGCATCGGCAGCTCAAGGATATTCAAAGCTGTGAGTGGGAAGAATTTGATAGTAGAAGTCTTGTTTGAAAGATTGATACCTAGTTTCCCCTTACATTAGAAAATGGAGTTGTTATACCATTAAGTATATTAATGGTTCTGAGGGCAAATACCTGCTTCATAAATTCCCGAGGAGAGATGGATTTTGAAAGAGCTGTACACCTGATATTATACAAACTACAATGGAAAAGACACAATCTGTGAGTTCCTGTCAGCAGGGACTGGGAGCATGTGGCAATATAAATGAAATGAAGGAGGAAAGAAACAGAGCAGCGATTTTCATGGACTGTGCTAGAGTCACTTCTCCATTTGTGATTATCTTCATTTTCCACTCAAAATCCTAAATGTGATTGTTTTATTACAAGCTGCTAGTTTATGTGTCTCTTGGGTACAGGGATATGAACTTTAGTCAATTAGAACTGATTGTGATTTTTGAGACAGTTGAACTGGTGGGTAAATAGACACATAGCCATAATTAGATACTTTTTAAATTTTTTCTTTTCATATCTGAACAGTTTCTTTAAAAGTATTTTCCATGTGTGGTAAAATTTTATTATGTGTGACAGAGTACTATTGGAACTTTCCATTCCACTAACTTTAATACTATGGTTATTATATTATCTATCTTAGAAAATACCATTGTACTCTAACACCTGTGGTTCTCTAAAGACAGGATCTGAGGAAGTGACGTGATGATATTAATCAGTAAATATAATCATTAGCCAGAAGTGAGAATAAAGATTGTACACAGTTAAAATAAATACCTACAGTTTGCATTACCTTGCCCTCATTCTCAGTCGCATATACTTTTGCCAGTTCTGACATAAAGAGTTGTGAAAGTACAGATCCTGAACCAGACCATGGACAATAAAGCTGGCTATTTAATAATCGATAAAGTGGGCATTGACCCTAACTGCCCCATGCTACCTCCTTTATAAAAGAGAGTCAGTGATGGAGGAGGCCATGTGTAGGTAGCTGTTTGAGCAAGGGCATTTAATGATTGTGTAATGGGAAAATGCCTTAAATGTATGGCTGAATGGGTGCTACACTGCTGCAGTTATTCTACCACCTGTGACAACTACCTAGTTGGATAAGTAAGCAGACAGGCAGGTAGGGGGGTAGGCAGATAGAGTGCTGCTTTCCCATTGACTTGGATTCATGATGATCATATGCACAACAGTGCAAAACAGTGTTCTGCCCTGCATCAATTTCTGCCTACAGTGTTTGTATTGATTGTTGTGTCTCCCTTTTTTTTTTTTGGGGGGGGGTGATTTTTTTCTCCCAATGATTTTATTGGGGGGGCTCATAACATTCCATGTATCATTTGTATCAAGCATATTTGTACACATGTTGCCAACTCCATTTCCACATATTTTCTACTTGAGCCCTTGGTATAAGCTCCTCTTTCCCTCTCCTTTTTTTTTTAATAAATCATTTTATTGGGGGCTCATACAACACCCATGATGATCCATCCATACATCAATTGTATGCAGTCCACATTTGCACATTTGTTGCCATCATCACTCTCAAAACATCCTCCCTCCACTTAGGCCCCCAGTATCAATTCCCCATATTTCCTTCCCCTCCCCCATCCCCCATGAACCCTTAATAATTTACAAATTATTATTTTTTCATATTGTACACTGTCCAATATATCCCTTGACTCACTTCCCTGTTGTCCATACCCCAGAGAGGAGGTTATATATAGATCCCTGATATTGGTTCCCCCTTTCTATTCCACCATCCCTCCACCCTCCCAGTATCACCACTCCCACTACTAGTTCTGAGGGGTCATCTATCTTAAATTCTCCATGTTTCTGACTCCTCCTGGTCTAGTTGGATTTGTTTGGTAGAATTGGGATCATGATAGTGTGTGGGAGGAAGCATTTGAGAATGGGAGGAAACTTGCATATTTCATGGTTACTACACTTTACCTTGACTGGCTCATCTTCTCACTGCAACCCCTCTGTAAGAGGATGTCACTTCACTTATTGATGGGCTTTGGGTCCCCAATCTGCACTGCCCCTCATTTATAGTGGTATAATTTTTAGTTCTTTGATGCCTGATACCAAGTCCCTTTGACAACTCATGGTCGCACAGGTTAGTGTGCTTCTTCTATGTGGGCTTCATTGCTTCTGAGCTGGATGGCTGATTGTTTGTTTTCAAGCCTTTAAGACCCCAAACACCATATCTTTCAATAGCTGGGCACCATCATCTTTCTTTACCACATATGCTTATATTATACACATATTTTTTGTCAGTGATTGTATCAAGAAAGTGATCATATGTTATGATTATTAGTTCTTGAAACCTGATAATTGAGCCCTTTGATATCTTGTGGTTCCACAGGCTGGTGTGCTTCTTCCATGTGGGTTTTGTTGCTTCTGGACTGGATGGCTGCTTGTTTACTATCAAGCCTTTAAGACCCCAGATGCTATATCTTTTGATAATCAGGCACCATCAGCTTTCTTCACCATATTTGATGATGGGGAAATAGATCTACATGCATATACTTATAGGGTTAGTATTAGGACAGCAAATAGACATTGGACCCTGTGGAAGTCATGTTATGTTAATGCTTATTTTATGTTATGCTTCGTCATGTGCTTATGTTAATTTTATGATTGAAATATAGGGGTGGAGTCTAGCCTGTTAATCTGGAGATAGCCATTGAGTAACCACTGAGGCCTCTATGTGGTCATGGCTTTCTCCTGAGACTTCTAGGAAATCTCGCGATATTTCCCTCGTGAAGATGAGAAGCTATCTTCCCCAGTTGTTGGAAGTTAGTCAGAGACGATGAATCATGGACAAGACAAGATGGCAGCATCTGAGGAGCTGGAGGAGCCTGCGAAGAGACCGCACAGCTTTGCTCTGATGGAGCCAGACCTCTGAAGTGGAGGTGGCCAGATGGAGACCTCTGCCAGCGATGAGTTGCTTCTGCTGTTGATTGACCCTGAGCCCTGGAGGTGAAGAGCCATGAGGAGACCCCTGCCAGCACCTGGATTCTGCACCCACTGACCTGTGACTTTGTGAGTTGAAAGAAGACTTTATAGACTGATTTTGGACTTATGGGTTAATATCAGAGTTATGACTTTGAACTGGACTGGCCTGGGATGATTTCTCCATGTCCCATTCCTTTTGTATATAAACCCTTTCCTTATATCCATATGCATGTCTATGAAATTTGTTCCTCTAGTCTACCTGGACTAACACAGACCCCAACTAAAGTATTTCCTCAGTCCAGGAACTTTTTGTTCTTTTATATTGGCATTCCATGATGTGCACCTTCCAGACACAATCCCTGAAAACAAATGTGTTCATAAGCAAATGTGATTGTTGTGTCTTTTGTATCAGTATGTCTCACCCAAAGTATGTCTGGCTATTTACTTCATCAAACAAGAGTCCTTCTCTTATAATCCATTCCTCCTGATAGCATGTTGAAAGCAAGTTACTGCAACAGTGCTCTCTAGTTACTGGAACAGTTTTAGTTGATTCTTCTCAGGTCTATCTTAGTCTGGAAGCTCCCCTAAAACCTGTTCATCAAGAGTGACCCTTCAGCATTTTAAATGCCATCATGACAATTCACAGGCCATCAAAATGTGAATGACCAAACAGATTATTGCTAGGTGCCTTCCAATTTTCCACTGCCCCTCTACTTTAGCAGGCAGAGGTGATGGAATTTTACAATAGTCTGAAGTCAATCCCTCCCTCCCATTTCATGTTCCATTGTCTATCCCCCAAATATAATGGATTATATTGAAATTTATTCTGAGATGACATCACATCTTACCACATTTGAAAATAGAAATAAGGGAAAACACATTTTAAGATGGTATTTGTCTTATTTACATTTCATGTAAACTCTAAAGTAGCATGCCTCCCACATTCTGGAAAATGGTTAATGAAGAGTGTCATCTAAGTGATGGGAAAATATGCTGATCTGAAACAAAAAGAAAAAAAAGGAATCTTTGTTTTACATAAAGATGGATCTTGCACAAGACATAAACCATCGAGTGGTCAATGCATCTAATGCAAAGAAAAGATTCAAGGCAATATGTGATACAATATAGCTTTCCAGGAGAGACATCATGGTGTGACATTCTGAGCATGGACTTTGAAGTCAAATTCAACATCATCTGCCTCCTACAGCTGGAATGCATGGACTCACGTGTCATATTTCATATCCCTGAGATCACATCATGTTAGCTCATAAGATGGGATGATCATAGCTGTGTTTTAGAACTCTTAGGAGTTTTAAACAGTCACCACTCACATTTGCCAAGCTTTCTTCCTAGTCTTAGTCTGGAAGATGGACTGAAACATGGTCAACATGACAGCAACACCCAAGTCTTCCACAGCAGATTGGTGGTGACTTGATTTGAGGAGAAAAAGGAAAAAAAAATCCTGAGGATATACATCTGAAAATGAGCCTGTGAAAACTCATGGAGCAGGAGGATACCATTGAGTAGAGGGTGCTAACACCACCAACAAAATATTATTTATATTTGGGCATGGTTTCTGTCCAACTGCAGGAATTCTTTCTCCTGCCAAACTTAGAATTTCCATGGTTGAAAATTAATCTTTTACCCATTACTTAATCCTGTGCCCCCCCAGAACTGTAAGTTGTTGATGGCATGTATCATGGACTTAAATGTAATTTCAGTGGGAAAGAGAGCATTGTTCACATGCCATGCAAGAAACAAAAATCATTTTGTCTACCTTAGTGATGAAGTCATAGATCTCAGAAACAGACAGTCTAGGGTGACCTGCTCGAACCTAGGATAGTCTGAAAGGGGACAGGTATTTCAAAGGCACCATCCATACTTTCTCAACAACTGAATTGTGCATTTTGGCAGCACCCCTTGCAGTTATTTTGTTCACGATGGGCTTTCTACCTTTGTGCTAACAGCTATTGCCTATCTCTGATTACATTTGCCTCATGTTTTGTTTGTTTTGTTTCTTTTAGGCAACCATTTAAAAAATGTCAAGGTGCTGCATTTTTGCATGTGCAAATATGTATGTAAGAGGCAGAATAAGCAGAAAAATAATTCCACCCAAAGGTGTTCAGAGTATTGCAATGCCTCCAAAAATTAATTACCGGTATACTACTATGCTCTCTGGTAAGTAGGGCAGTACTGATCTGATTTTTGTGCATACTTTGGTGAAAGTTTTCTTTGTTAGAGGTGGAGAAAACTCATTTCTACACCTCCATGTATCTTCAGAAAAGCTTTACACAAAGGCTTTATTTGTAAATTATGTTTTGTTAGTAAGTATATATCACATCTTATATGTGTGTGATATGTTATTCATATTTTGTATGCTATGTGGAGGAATGCTGGTGGCATGTGGTCCAAAACGCCACAGCTAACCTAAAAATTGTCAACAGGTGGAAAGGTCAGGTGATCTGGTGCTATAAAGATGAAAGCCTATGAAACCCTATAGGGCAATACTGCTGTGCCACTAAAGGAACTCAATGCATGGGATACTTATATATCATGCTGTCACCATCTTCCTTTCTATGACCCAAACTGTATTTTCCAACTACTGATTCTCTTACTTTGTTTTCAACATCATGTTCAAAGCCCCAGTAATGATAAATAGAGTCAGTCATATTTTTAATCAATTTGAAGCAGCAGAAGCTGGTGACAATTTCGTTTTCTTCATCTTTGGCTTTTCTGCTTGGTGAGGAAAGATGTTACTTGAGCACCACGGGGCCTCTCGAGCATGTGCATGCAAGAAAGTAAATTCAGAAAACTGGATGAAAGTTATGCCTTTCTATTATGATAGTGGAGAAGACTGTTGACAAAATCGTGGCCTGACAGAAGAAGCAAGAATCTCTTGAAATAGTTCAGCCTTCTTAGAATGTTCCCTGAGAAACAAGGATGGGGAGATTTCATCTTACGACTTGGATGTGTGACTGGGAGGATCCTATTCTTAGAGAAAGACAGCATACATGGTGCAGAACTGAGTCAATGAAAATGAGGATGACTCTCAATGAGATGAATTGTCACAGTGCCAAGAACAATGGATTCAAATATCACAAAGATTGAGAAGTATATCCTTCTGTTGGGCAGAGCAAGATCATACTATGAGAGAGACAGACTAGAAAACAACCAGCAACAACAAGGCTTTATAGAGAATTTACAGAGAAAACAAACAAGTATTCATTCATTGGGAAAATGTTCACATTTCCTAGGAGAACGATATCTGTCTACACCCTTCTCTGAAGTGCCCTAGAGATTGGGGAAACATTTTTTCAATGTAAACTCGTGTGTTGTATGACTACGCCTGATAAGATGCTTTGGGGCAGGTACTTTTCAGCAATGACTGATGAATGCTACAGAGTAAAAGGAACCTGAGGAAGGGAGAACAGAGAGACAATGGGGAGTTGTGAATATGGTGTAGCAGATGATCAGAGGAGTCTCATTGATAATATGAGAGAGACTTAATGAGGAAAAGGAGGATCAGGGATTAAGTGACTTGTTTAGGGTCACAGAGCCTACGATGTGCAATTAAACTCTAATGCTTTGGATTTCATGTGCAGCTCTGTCTTCTTATACTATTGATATATGTGATGAAGGTGTTCACTTCTGTAGAGTCATGTCATGCTTAGGACCCAGAGAAGGAAGAAGTCATGCTTATTCAGAAGTGGAAAGGATTGGAATAATGATATTTCAAAAGCAAGAAGGTGCTTAAAATATCAGGGAGGAAATTATGACAGAGATGTGTAGGCTAAGTAGATGCTAAAATAACTTAAAAAGTGCATTTAGGAAACACATTTTGTGTAGTAAAGCAGTATAATACAGGTGTATATGAGGGGACTGCAATAATTTGAGAAAATGTTGCCACTATTTTTAATTCTTGTTTTGTTTAGTGAAATTTTTGAAGACTCCATGCTACCCAAACCAAGTCCCACCACTGCCATGGAGTCAATTCAGACTCATGAGTGACCTAGTGGGTGAAAGGAGATGTCAGATGGTGTACAATATGACAAAATAATAATAATTTATAAATTATCAAGAGTTCATGGGGGAGAGGGGAGTGGAGAGGGAGGGAAAAATGAGGAGTGGATACCAGGGGCTCAAGAAGAAAGCAAATGCTTTGAGAAGGATGAGGGAAACAAGTGTACAAAAGTGTTTCACACAATGATGGATGTGTGGATTGTGATAAGAACTGTATGAGCCCCCAATACAATGATTTAGTAATAAAAAATAAAATAAAATAATAAAGCAGAACTGCCCCCACAGGGTTTCCAAGACTACAAACTTTATAGAGGCAGAGCTCCACATCTTTCTCTTGTGGAGAGACTGGTGGATTCAACCACTGACTTGATAATTAGCAGCTGAAAGCTTACGTATGGAGCCACCACGGTTGTATGTACAATAAGATCAAACCAACCCAACCCATTGACAGTCCAGTTAATTCTGACTCTGTAGCAACTTCACAGCATGTCCAGGGACATGCCTTTCCAAAAGCATATTGCTTCTGCTGCACAGAAGCCCCAGGGTGTTTTGTTTAACCTGATACCCAAACCAAACTATCTGTGGAGTCAATCCCCTGGTGGCCAGCAATTTGAACTCACCAGCCTTTGGTGTCAGCTTCTCTTTTTGCCCCTCCTCCCTACCAACCCCCTGACCCATGTGTCCTCTGAATAAATTCTAAATTATGATTATTGTCATATTTACACTGACTGTTGTCTCCCTTCTCACATGATTTCTGTTGTTTGTCCAGGGGGGCAGGCTATGGCCCATTATTGTGATCCATTCCCCCTTCCTCCTCTCCTCTCTCTGCCTTCCCCCTACCCTCCTGCTCCCATTTCTCTTCCTTAGTGGTTTGTCTGATCTGGATTCCCTATGAGGTGAGCTCTTATCTGTACCAGTGTACATGCTCTGGTCTAGCCAGAACTGAAAGGCAGAACTGGGTCATAATAGTGGTGAATAAGAAGGCCTCAAAAAACCAGAGAAATTTTGTGTTTCATCATGCTATACTGTGCCTGGTTGACTCATCTCTTCCTTGTGCCCCTTCTGTGAGGCACAAAATTATCTACATTATCTACAGATGTGTTTGGCCTCTCTGCTTCTAAGCCCCCTCGTTCTCAACAATATGTTATTGGTTGGTTGGTTGGTTGGTTTGGGGTTTTATGATACCTGCTACCTAATCTCATTGACACCTCATGATTGCACATGTGCTTCTTCTATGTGGGCTTGTTGCTTCTCTGCTAGATGGCAACTGGTTTAACTTCAAGCCTGTAAGACCCCAGATGCTATATCTTTTGATAGCCGGGCACCACTAGCTTTCTTCACCACATTTGCTTGTGCATCTTTTTTGTCTTCAACAATCCTGTTGGGAGAGTGAGCATCACAGAATTCCAGGTTGTTAGAACAAAATGGTCGTGTGATGATGGATGGCTTGAAAAGAGGCCAAAATTCTGTTCAATACCTTAATGTATCACCATATAAATATATGTACATAGTCCAAACCTCTATTTTTATGAATTAGTATATTTATATTTGTGCACACCTATGTTTACACATCTATCCATAGCTTTGCTTCCTAGATCATTCGTCTGTTTCCTTTTACTCACCTTCTGTGTCTCTGTTATTGTTGATTTGCCTACCTCTATGGTAGGCATGGGAAGCAAGCCTGGGGAGAAAGCAATGGTACTGACACTTCTGGAGGGACGTGGAGGGAGGAGAAGGTGTGGAAATGCAGCACTGAGAAAACAACCAGGGGATTAAAATCTACAGTGATGATAATGTAGAGATCTTGAGGGTGTTGGCATAACAGCAATTTACCTGGGAGAAATTACTAACAGGCACAAATAGGGCAAGTGTGACAATAACTCATTCTTTAGATCAGCAGTTGTAAGCTTGTGGATTGCAACCCCTTTGGGGGTTGAAACACCCTTTAACAGGGGCTACCCGATTCATAACAGTAGCAAAACTATTGTTATGAAGTAGCAATGAAAACAATTTTATGATTGAGAGTGTCACCACAACATTAGGAAATGTATTGAAGGGTCACGGCATTAGGAAGGCTAAGAACCACTGCTGTAGATCACCAACTTTTAGTAGATTCACAAGTCCTTTTTTCTGCAATTATATCTCAGATATTTCTCCTCGTAATAACAAGTCATTTACACACAGGAAGATGGAGAAGCTTATGGAAATGTATATTCTTCAAAACATGTTAGAAAACAACAAAACTAATTTATACTTTGGCACCATTAAATACTAATTTAATAATCTGAAAAATAAACAACCTTTGAAAGAACGACTGAGTGGATTCAGGAATAATGAGTAACATACCCTTATCCTTGGATCCTTTGGAGAGCCTTAATTAGAAATGAATCCTAGCAAAAGAAGAAGAAATACATTTTTGTAGTCATCAGGACAATATGCTACTATCATGCGATATGTTCTATAGAATCTTAAGAAATTGGTGTTCTTAGCAAAGATGCATGAGGAGGCATTCTGTCACTTCAGAAGGGGGGCATTTTGGGGGAGTCAGAAATGTCTGGATCATTGCATCACGTAGGCCATTTACTTCTGTCATCGAGCAAGTCACTCAGCATTCTTAACTTGAAGCAAAGGAGAAAGTGTATTTTCCAAAACACTTCCCACATTTCCCTGGTTTGATATCCTGTTCCTCTTAGATGGAAAGGATTATTAGTGGTCTTCTTTTAATAGGTCATGGAAACCCTAATGAGGGACGGTTTGCGACTCTTTCAAAGTTACAGCCATCCAAGGGGAAATGTCAGGCTTGATGGCAAACACACACCTCTGTGCTTGCTAGTCCACAGTTGTTTTGTTTCTCTTTTCTCAATAAAGCACAACTTCTCAAGTGTGCAACCTTTAGGCTTGTACACATGCATGGAGATTAGCTCTAAAGATGATGCTTGAGTCAGTGTCTGACTGTATATAAAACTACATGACTGAAATTCCACAGATATAAGTGGCTAGCAATTTTTATTGCCAGAAGCATAAAAACATGGGGAAAAACACCACACTGGTTTCTGTAATTTTCATGATTAAATAAGAACTTGAAGGGGTTCAGTTTCCACTTATTTTAAGCAACATTACCTTGATGCATCTCATTGTTACATCCCCTTCATCCAACCAATTGCAGGCATAGGGAATTAGGAATAGTTAGTGACTGCCTATCAGATTAACCATCAGATTAACCAAATTATCAAGGTAAGCATGGGTTTACTTATGCTTACATAGCAATCTGTAGTAAGCCATTTCACATATTTCACCACATCCAAGAGTCTGCTTCCAGGTTGGACTGACATGTTTCTGTATCCATCTCACAACATTTTACTACCAAATCAAAGGTTTGTTGTTGTTATTGGTTGTTGATATTTACCTCACATAAGAAGGTAGCCAATAAACAAAGCAAGTACAATTAAGCTCATGCTTACCGTGATCACTGGGTAATCTGCCTCCATTGCCTCTTGAATTAAGTCGAAGGAAGTAGAGAGATGGAGAATATGGAACTTCATTATTCACTCACTTGAATGTTCACACACAAAATAACCTCCACATATGCATCTTTTCTTGGCTTCCACCAATGAAAGGACTCAAAAGTAGGATACACACAGCAGGGGAAGGAGGAGGGACTAGAATTTACCAACAGAGACCGAGAGAGAGAGAGAGAGAGAGAGAGAGAGAGAGAGAGAGAGAGAGACTTATAAAGAATCAGAAAAGAGACAAGGTTATGTATTCATCCAGAAAAGAAAAATAAGTTGAACATATTTGTTATGGGCTCATATTTTTAATATAAAGAATTAAAAAAGCATAAAGCATTTAATACGTTTTAAGGAACACAGCTCTTATATAGTTTGACAACTGTCAGTAAGGGAATAATAGACCCATAAGGGTTGCTCTTACCAGCCAGCAGTAAGGTAAGTCCCTATTAACTAGAATAGCTACCTCACTTGCTATTATTACTGGTGTTGCCTCTGGCTTGCCCCCTAGGAAGGTCAAACTCTGCTCGTTTTTTACACAACACTAATGATATCTAGTCCTGGAGAGATAGAATGCTCCCTTCCTCTCCAATTGCCTCTCGGTTCTGGGATAGGACCATATCTAGATTTTTAAAGCCTACCAATGACCTAGGTTGCTCTTAAGTAAAAGGTGGTCTATCTAGCTGAAAACAATTGGTACTAAATGCTGCCTACAGCCTATCTATCCTTATGTTCTTTGTCTGGAACATAAGTATCTCCCCTTTTTATATATAAATCAGAGGGATGCAGGCCAGAAAAGCAGTGTATTATAGAACCTGATATTTCCTGACTCCCCAAACTCTGTACAGAGCCATACACTCCCCAGCCCCTGGTTTTATACTTAGTATATTGAGTTTGCACCATGTATGGTTAAGGGAATATACCAAGCTATCTTGGAAGAAGTCCGGCTATTGTGCCCCTTAGAGGCAAGAATGGTGAGACTTCGACTTACATTCTTTGGGCATGTTGTTAGGAGAGAGACCAGTCATTGGAAAGGACATCATGTTTGATAAAGTAGAGGGCAGTGAAAAAGAGCAAGACCCTTAAGGAGATGGGCTGACACTGCAGCTGCAACAAGGTACTCAAGCATGAGGACATGTTTGAGGATGGGACAGGACCAGCATTGTTTCGCTCCGTTGGGTATAAGCTTGCTGTGCATCGCAGCCGATTGAAGGGCATGGAACACCACCACCAGCAACAGTTTGGGAGCTGCAATGGTTGAAATGCTTAGCCGCTGGTCCCAAACTGAGGAGCTCAAGACACTGGACAAGCTTCTCTAGAGGTCATAGTCATAGAAATCCTGTTTAGGAAGGTCTAGACTGTCTGATAAGGTCATTAGGAGTCTGAATTGAGGTTGATTGATAAAGGAGAAAATTTCCTTGTCTGCCTTCTTCCCTGAACCCTTGGTCTTGGGAATGCTGTCTGATCAATCATAGGTGCGTGAGAAGCGCTTCCTAGAATAACTTGCTGGGGTTTTTTCCCCATGGTTCCTTCTTCCCATCATGATGGGTAGAATACCCACAACACCTAACAATTTGCTCCAATTGCCCCACTGAAAGGTCCTGCCTTAGAGTGTAAAAATTAAAAGGGGAAGGCTGGAGAAGAGGGGGGTGGGTTGTTAGGTGTCTTTGAACTGCCTCCATGGGTTACCTAAGCTGTGATCTTTCACAGGACAGATGACCACGTTTATCTGCCACGGAGCCACTCAGTGGGTTTGAATCGCCCAATTTTCAGTTAGTGTCAAGTTTTCAACCTTTGCACCACACTCTTCACACTCTTCACAGTTGACTAGAAATCCACAAAACCCAAGACTTTAAGTGAGGGTGCGCAGCAAACCAAGGTGCCTGTTGTGCCCTTGGGAGGTAGCTTCTCCACAGATACCCATCCTAAGAAGACGGCATTGCTTCTTAGCTTTGTCTGAGAAGAGGCATGAGCGGAGGAGAGGAGGGGGAGAATGCTATTCTGAGAGTGAATGCGAAGGAAAAGAGGCAAGCCACTGCGCTGAGAAGAAAGTGCCTGCACTGGCAACAAAGGAGGCAGGCGGCTTTCAAAAGCAGAACTTGTGGAATGCGGCAGCAGTGGGGTCAAGGAGGGTGTTGGATTGGAAGACAGAGAAGCATGGTGAGGAGATTACCCAGGGTGTGCTGTGAGCTGTGAGTCCACGAAGGATTGGAAAAGAATAGGGTTGTCAGATTCTGAAGTGACCCTAGTATGCGGCACTTGAACACTTTTCCCTTTTGTAGGTCTCAGTGGTTTAGAAACCTGTTTGGCTGAAGAAGGGGGTAGGGGGTGAAGAAAAAGGCACCTGCTGATAGTGGCATGAAACTTCTTTTGGTTTCTTTTGGTTCTGAAGTTTCACTGGGCTGGGCCCGGTGGGGGGTGTTTGGGCCACTTCTCAGTAAGTGTCCCCTTGTCCAGGTAAGTGAGTAGCTGCCATCGTTATAGGGGGCACCTTCTCTTCCTTGCAAAACCCTCTTTTTGAAATCGCCATCTGCGCCGCTTGGCCACAGGTTAAAGCAATGGAAGCAAATTGTACCTGGAATCCTAACTCTGCGCCCTTTCATTGTGAATTGATGAATTGCAAGTCTATGCGGGTCACGTGTGCAAAATAAGACTGTGGTTATGGGTTGCTGGAAATGCTTACCGTGTGGGCTTAAGTCCAGATTTAACAGTCAGCAACGTCTCTTGATAAGGATATGGTTAATCTGGGAAATTTTATCATTCAACCTACCTGTCCCTTTGCCAGCATGTGTATTATTATTGTCAGTGCCCCTTAGTCTGGTCCTCAACTGACTGAGGGAGCCATGCATGATGAAATCAGACCACTGTTATCTATGGGGTTGATTTTTCAGAGATAGCCAGGCCTTTCTTCCTGCTTGTTTTTTGTCTGGAAGCTCTGCTGAAGCATGTTCAGCATCATAGTCACAGGACAGCTTCCACTGACAGGTGAATGGTGGCTGTTCTTGGGGTTCACTGAAGTCTCTTCTACCCCAGGTCTCCACATGGAAGGCCAGACATCTAACAATGGACCACCAGGACCTTGCTTCATTGTGCACTCCCTGACACCGAATTGAATTGAATTGATTGCGACACCATTGGGCAGGGTAGGGCTGCCCCTGGGAATTTCTAAGACTAAATATTTGTGGCAGTAGAAAGCCTCGTCTTTCACCCTCAGGGTGGTTAATGATTTTAAACTGTCAAACTTGTGGTTAGCAGCCCATTGGGTAACTCACTATGCCAGTAGGGTTCTTTGCTGCATCGTATTAGTACTTCAAAGTCAGGGTCAGGGTATTGATGGGAATTCTCTGAGGGAGCGCCTCTAGCTACGTTACATTGTCTGAGTTGATGCCTGCCGAGAGAACTCCCAAGGTTCCAATTTGAAGCCAGTAGACCACCCTACCCAACTGGAGTTGATGTTGACAGTTAGTGAGTGTCTACGCCATCAGGTACAGGAAACCCCTTGGTATCCTAGGAAACACAGGCATAAGCATTGGGTCTATTTATGCCTTATTCATGTTGAAAATCATACAACCTAAGTAAGTCAGCTAGTATTATAAAAGTGCATGCTTCTCCATCTCCTACTGAGAACTGCAGTATCTTCCCAACTAGGTGATTATGAGAAGCAAAGAGGAGGTGATAATAGCTCTAACAGTGGAGGCCGGGAGCAACTGTTGGCCAGGCACCGCACTGAGCACCCACACGCACAAAGACCCAGTACTTGGGTAAGTGCCTGGTATAATGGAGTTGCCTCTGGTGTGGATGGTTCTTTTCATTCTGATTGATCAGAATGCAGTCAGAGTCACTCAGCCAGAATGCAGAAGTAGCGATGGTCGTCGTAATAGCAGCAACATCGATCAGCTAGTTATGATTTCATTATTGGCTGAATACTCTGCATGCATTAGTTTGTGGGATAGTTATTTCACAAGAAAAATCAGTGGTGGAGCAAGCACCACCCACCCTTAGCCCAGGAGAAATGTAAAGAAATGTGCCTAGTGGAAGGGACAGAAATCAAATACACTGTCTGATATCAAATCATGGGCTTTTAAAACAACATGTTCTAACTTGTGTATATTGACAGGCTGTGATCAATGTGGCTTGTCCTGTCTGATTGATGTCTGGGTCCAGAAAGTTTCTTTAAAATCAGGGAGGAATTAGAGTCACTGAAGCATTTGGAGATAATGTTGTTGTTAGTACTGATGAGTTGGTCTGACTGAGAGGAACCTCATGTAAAACAGAACTAAACTCTGACTAATCCTGCACTACCATCCTTGTTTTTTTTTAATCCTTGGTTTTTTAAAATTTTTTAACAGTTTTATTCCCATATAATCCACATATCACACAATTCAATAGCTCAATCGTAGCAAAAAGAATTGAACAATCATTACTGCAATCAGTTTTAGAACACTTTCTTCTTTCTTGCACTCATTGTTTTTAGCTCCCCAATTCCCTATAACTTCCCCTGGCTTCCTCACTATTGTTACCCTGGTTCTTTCCATTGTTTCAGCCACCTGTCAGTCCAGCTCATTGAGGTCCTCTTCTTTGTTTATTAACTTTCTACTTTCCCAAGCATGATATCCTTCTCCAGGGACTGGTCACTCCTGAGAATGTTTTTCAAGGACATGAGATAATGCCAATGCAAGCAAAATTAATTGTGGGTGCTTGCTATTCTCTGTGAATTCTTTTTAGAGCCCTGGTGGTACCTTCTCTAGGTAAGGGACTATTAACTACAAAATGTATGGTTTAAACAAACCAGGCTCTCCAGATGAGGCTATCTGCTCATGTCAAGTGTATGGCCTTGAAAACTCTACTTAGGGTCTTTCCACATCGATGTGATGACAGTGGGTGGGTGGAGAGTTACATTAAGTACTAATATGTCAGGTGGGTACTTATAACTCAACTCTATTTTACAAATGAGGTCTATGTAAAATCCAGCATGGCAATAAGGGAAATAGCAGAAGTGAATGACTTTAACAAACACAAACTTAACTTCTGGAAGAAAGGTGGAAGGAAGGAAGTGCCAATTTCCCATGCGGGCTCTAGGGGAAGGCTTTCTGTCTGTTGGCATTGGAGGAAGACCCTTCTCTCCCTAGCTTCCATTTTTTAGTGTTATGTGTCTTGGCATACATCTTACACCCCCTCTCCTCACATGCTTGCTTATTTAATCTTGTGTGTCATCTCAGAATTGTTTGACTCAGGACACCCTGTCCACCAATCCAGTCTCCTTATATATAGCCAAGACAACCCATTCTCAGATGCCATTGTAATATAAGTCTAGACAGAGAAACTGATTTAAAGCACCTGTTTTCTTGTTTTTGTTTTTGTTTTTAATTTTTTTGGGTGGAGGGAGGTTAAGAATTCAAACCCTCACCCAGTGCCTGAGTGGTTCCAGAGTTAGGATCTACAATTGAAGTTCCCATTTCTTAGCTTTCTTTAGACTCAGGTTTCAAGTCTGGCTCCATTTCTTAGTAGATGACCCCATGCCTATGCTCCATCTACTCTGAAACCCTGCGATTCTCCGCTGCTTATGTTCTGATTGCTAGGAGAAAGCAGCCAATTTTAAGCGACTTTTGCTTTGCTTTTAAAAACTACCACACTTATTATAAGTATAATCAGTTATTGGAATTATGACTTACGGAAAGAATAGTGCCATCATGTTCTTCATAGAAATAATTCCACTTGATTGAGGAGTCCCTGGAAGTGTGTTCAGTTTGGGAGAAAAAAATCACCTTAATTCTGAATGGAAATAATTGCAAGGATTTCAATGCAACTCAAAATTGGCACGTTAAGTAGCATCAGTTGCTGGCTAGCCATGTGTTGATGCTGGAAACAGTGGTCTGTGCAGAATCATTTAACAGAGGCTGATGCAGGAGTTTCAGCCTGGAATTTCCTGACACTGAAGTCATTATACATTTGCATGCAAACATTTGGAGACAACAGTATTCTCCTTTGCCTCTACAAAAGTTTCAGATGATGTTCCATATGGATATGAATATAGATATGGCTGCTACCTACCGAATGAGTTAATTAAGGCAGGCTAGTTAATTAGTCCGAGGATAGGCAGCATTATGGTATAGGAAAGTTACATGCAAGAGATCTGTATACATTGACGATCTTGGAGGCTCATCAGTGATCTGGTCCAAAGCTCTTAAGCCAGCTGTTCTCTCACACAGTTCTCAAACAAATGCGGCAGGGCATGCCAACGCTGATGTACAAAAGCACTATGCATGAGGTCATCTTGGCCAAAGGGCCCACATTAAGGTACCATATCAGCACAGAACGAAGATGGATGGACAAGTGTAATAATTATTCTGGAAGATTTTTCTTTTTGGTAAAAAGAGAAAATATTGTTTCATGATTCATATTTCTTAATGAGATATTAGAGATCCAGTTTGGATCCTTGCATGGCCATTGCTCCCTTTTTTTTCTTTTCAGACCTCTTCCCAGATCTCACCTCTTCATGTGATCGCACATCTTTATATCTGGAGCATGAACTAAGTTTTTTTTCAGTTATCATATGAACATATGGATGTCATATTTATACATTTTCCAAGAAAAATACATACTGGTGAAGTTTTAAAAATAACAGATAAAATTAGAGCACTGTTCTTTGAAAAAGCAAACATATGAAACCATTTTTAAAAAATGAACTTGCCACAAGTAATTAAATTCATGAAATGGTACTCAGAAACATAACCTGTCAGTATCACCTCTTTTGGGGGTACTCCTGAGAATATCTGAAATATAAAGCAGACACACACATTTATAAAGGCACTTAATTAACAACTCAAATGTCAATTATAAAGTGAAGACAGTATCTGGAGCAACAGTGAGAACTTCTGGATTTGTAGTCGGCAGAACATTCACTCAATGTGGGGGAACGCCTCTCTTCAGAAAAGGTGGCATGATCTTCAAATGTGGCCCTTGAGCTGGCCATAGGATGGTCCATATTTCTCGCTTGAGCTTTTAAAGTAGAAGCTGTGTGCCCAAATATTGGCCTGTAATAATTCATTATAATTAGTTACCCTCTGTCTTGTTCAGGTAGCAGATCTCATTGGTTCCCGAGGGACATAGCAATTATCTATTCTTATCAAATGATTGTATATGCCAGCATTAGATTTTTGGAGCACTTAGAAAAAAGCTACAGGTACTTATTCCCTTCTCAATTTCTCCTACCTTTTACCCTCCCTCTTAGTTCTGTCTTGCATTTCGTAGTGTTTTCTTTTTTTCTTAAATGTGTTGGAAACCTATTGTGTGTCAGGACTGAGTTGCAGACACGGAAAGATGAAGAAGAATGAGAAAGCAGATCCAAACAATGGACAAAAATAAAAGCAACCACCACCATAACAACAACAACAACAAATAATAGGCAAAGTGATGAACTGAAAAATTTAGTAAAAGGCGTGGGGATGTCGGTAGAAAATATGCATAAAATATAAAAGTGTAATGAGCTCTGTTGGAAAGGTTTGATGACCATCAAAATCAGAGTAGGGCTTAGAAAAAGGAAGGCTTTCCAGAGGTGGAAGGAAGTGGAGGTGTGACCCCGTTGGAGGTACCCACACAGAGATGGGGAAGCACCAAAATCTGTGGGAAGTCTGAAGAGAAGCAAGGGTCCAGAGAATCAAAGGTATGGCTTGTGTAGAAGACACAATAATCGGGGAACAAATAATGTAGATATAAAGATGGAAACCACCACCACCACAATAGAAATGTAGCTATTACCTGAAAATCATACTGTGGCCTGCCCTTTTGGGAGGCAATGTAGCCTGGGTGCTGTAGGGGTTATGCATTGGGCTGCAACCTGCATGACTGGAAGTTCAAAACCACTAGCTACTGTGTGGGGACAAAGACCGGGCTTTCTATCCCCATAAATAATTATAGTCTCTTCTGAGATGTCACTGTGAGTTGCCATCAACATGATGGAAGTGAGTTCATTTTTCAGTGTGGTGTGTACCTTGTAGTATTATTGAATGTAGTCTGTGCTTCTCAAAAGTAGATAGCATTTGTTTCCTAATTATTAATAATGAATTACTGCATAAAATTTACACACACACAACACACATGCCTAGATCTAAGGAGTCCGAGTGCTGCAAAGGCTAAGTACTGGCTACACTACCCAACGTGGACAGTTCTAACCCAACTACAGGCTCTGTGAGAGAAAGGCCTGGAGATATGAACGTGCAAAGATTATGACCGGCAACAGCTCAGGAGAAGTTCAGATACCTGTGAGTAAAAATCTACTCAGTGACATCATGTCTATCTATGCATATCTACCAATCTACAGGTCTGCTTGTTTTTTGTTTTCTTTTGTTTTTACCTCTCATGTAATTACACCAATCTCAAACTCATATTTTGTAATTAATAACATGTTTTTGAATCGTTTTATTGTGAGCTCTTAACAGATACTATGATAGTCCATAATTCAATTTGATCAAGGATAGCTGTACAATTGCTCCCACTGTCATTTTCAAAACATTTTCTTTAGTCTTAAAGTCTTTGATATCAGCTCTCCTATATCCCTTGCCCCACCCACAGGAAACCTTATTTAATGTTTTAGAACATTTTGGGGGGGTTGGTTTAGTTTTTTTAATTTATTTTATTTGAGGACTCATATAGCTCTTATCACAATTGATGTATACATCCATGTGTTGAGCACATTTGTACATGTGTTGTCATCATCATTTTCAAAGCATTTCGTTCTACTTAAGCCATTGGTGTAAACTCATTCCCCACAGCTCCTCCCACCTTCATGAACCCTTGATAATTTGTCACTGTTTTCATGTCTTACATGAACCACTATCTCCCTTCACCCATTTTTCTTTTGTCTGTCCCCCTGGGAGAAGGTTATATGTCAATCATTGCAATTGGCTCCCCCTTACAACATTTTTATACATGAAGTCAGTCTGTCTCAGTGAGATTCAGTAGCTTTCTCAGATCTCATTCTCTATCACAGAGTTCTGTTGTTTCCCATTATAGAGCCCGAGAAAGATGGGATGGGCTCACCCCATTCTCGAAATGGATAAGGACTATCTGGTTTTTAAAATGGAGACTTCTCCTGACTTGTGCAGCTGCTGGGGCTGATAAAGCAGGAAGCAGAAAGACCTCAGGCTGGTAGATGCAGAGTCAAATGAATCCAGTGTTCACAGTCTACTGGTGACCCCTGGGATCTACAGGCAATGTGATAGGAGATCAAGGTGTCAGATGCAGGGCCTCAAACTAGCAGAAGTGAAAAGCTTTCCCACAGTCTGCTTAAACCAGGCCAGGCAGCATCCCTAAAATGACTTCCTTCCAAAGGACAGCACTTCACCACAACTGCTGGCTGTTGTTCTGATTGATATATTCTGCATTAGATACCATCATGGAGTTGATTACATGGTTCTAGATCACACCACGGACCATTACTGCTGAATGACTGAGAATGCTGGCCCTGCCAATTTGAAATAAAACCTATCACAGGCATCATCATGTTCTTCAGAGAAACACATCACTTATTATTGTGTCTATCCCTTCTAAATTTCTATGTCCTTATTAATTTGAAGACTAATCATGACATATAACATTTTAAAACAAAATTAAAAGTGCTGCAAAAAAACCATTTGGTGGCTGCAGGATCTATATAAGTATCATTTTTAAATATCTGGTAAATATTTAATAACTTTGCTTTATATCACCTTGACATTAAATTTTACTTTCTCCATTATTTAATAATTAAATTATCTTCTTGTAAAAATATATTAAAAATAAGCACATATTAAACCTAAAATTATGGGACAATAGGAGAAAGCTAAATGTACGATTTACTAAAAATATAACTAGTTTTAAAATTTAAGTCAAAGTGGGTTATAAATGTTTTGATAACTGATACATCTGAGCAATTGGCATTTTAATCATGTGTGCTTCATGGAGTCACACCGAGCCATTGGCATTCTAATCATGTGTGTTTCATGGAGTCATAAGAACTATATAATTCCTGTTTAGTCAGCAGTCTATATATCCATCATCTTTATCATAGCTGTGTATGTTATCTGTATTTCTCCCCAGCTATCTGATTCACAAGTTACTAATCACAAAAAAGGAAAGTGCATTTCCTGAGCTTTATAGAGACTGAACAATTTTCTAATATGTTTTTCTAAGTTTTGTGCTTTGTTCCATGTGTTGCATATGTGTCATTGTGGCATATGTGTGATTGTTGACTTGTAAGCGGGTAAATGTGGAGACATACGTGCTTGTATCTCCTTTATCCTTCATATCTGGTAATATGCTGTGCAAATCTCAGTAAGCAGAAAAAAGGGGGTTCTGTATATAAGTCCTCAAAGTAACTTATGAACTAACTAATTGAAAAACTAGTGAATTTGCCCCAATTAATTGCAGGCATGAAGAACCTCTTTTTTTCCCATAATTTGATGCTTTCATTTTACGGGAAGGATTTTTGGGGATAACAAAGCTAGTGGTTTTATAACCATAATAATGTGTTCAACAAGTTTTATTCAAAAGAGGAGTCTAGCACAGCATTTCATATCAACTGCATTCTTTGAACACAGCACAATCTGGGAGACCCGCAAAGAGTGAATTACAGTAATCAGCCTTCAAAATGACAAAGGAGTTAATCAGCACATCCTTGCTTTTCTTCAGGAGTTTCTCAATCTGGTGATATCAAAGAAATTACAGAAAGAAGTCTTTGTGATGGACAAAAAATGCTTCTCAAATGCTAACACCAAAGACAATAGGAAGAAACACGCACACACACAGACACGCACACGCACTTAAAATTTCTGAGATGGCTGCAACTCTATTCTATTCACAAGTACTCCCAGGATGATGAGCTCTAAGAAGCAGCTGTTTAGTGCGAGGAAGAATTTAGGCCAGACAAGGATTAACACTCTGCACCAGGGAAATCTCCACTTGATTGAATAAAGTTAAGATAAAACAGTGTCTTTTAAATACAGGTGAATTGAGCAGATCATTCTATTAACAGCACGGTAATGGATGCTTTGTTTCAGATCAAGATGATCCCTCTTTCCCTCAGCAAGTCTTCTACCAAGGTTTACCTTTGCAGTCACTTACCTTTCACCCCTGCTCCCCAGAGCTAGGCTAATAACCTCCATTGAATTAATTTCATTGGCGAACAGGCTATTCTCATTAATTGAATTTTCTGATTTGATTACATTTTCAAAATGGAGTTCCAGGGAAATGCTTCTAAAATGTAATTGTTTACTTTATCTCTTCCGAACCTACAATTTAGTTAATGCTATTGGAAAGCTAGCAGGCATCTTCCTGAACATCACCAGAAGAATTTCTTTGTTTTACTTTTTTTCTACCAAAATTAACAAAAGAAAAAAAGTCAAGCCCCACATTTTCAAGGTAAAATGCTTGACCCAAGAACATTCTGTGACTTTTTTAACTTAGCTAGTAAGAACATGAGTCTAAATTCTAGAATCACCACTAACTTGGAAGTGAGCAAAACTCAGAGATGAATGCCATAACAAGAATAGTTCGTATTTTCTCTGCTCCAAGTTATATACTTAAATATTCATGGTTGACAACCAAAAAGAGTAAGGTTATTATTATCATTAATATTTTATCATGATTGTCATTATCATTAAAGTTATTCTTCCAATGCCCACATCAAAAACCTTACTAACTGAATAGAAGAAAGCATTTCATGGTATTGCCTGTCACAAAACTGAAAACTATAATCTGTTGCCAAATTGGTTCAGTAGGAGTTTAACCAATATTTCAATTTATGAATGATGCTGTAGGACATTAAAATATGTGAATGTAAATATATCAGAAGACATTGAAATTTATCAGTACTATGAACAGAGAGAGAGAGAGAGAGAGAATCATGTCTTTGGGAATGCAAAACTATAATCAGCTCCAACAAAATATGTTTTTATCCATTTTGGCACCAACCAGGTAAAGATCTCCCATCTGCCCTTTTAAAGCAAATACAAAATGAAAAATGAACATTATTTAATGGATACTTTTATTTATTTTGTAATATTCATAGATCCAAGGTTTTCATTTCTCAAATTGGAGAGGAAAAACCAAACTAAAAACCAAACATTAGTCACTGAGTTTTGACTGCCTGTGGGTCATAGTCGAACTAGCTGCCCCAGTGAACTTCTGCTGCTATTTTTTTTTTCAAAATAGATTGCCAATATTACTTCTGAAGGGATGTAGGAGAGCTGGAACCACCAACCTCTCAGTAGCTGAATTGTATTTTTATTTATTTATTTATTTTGAATGGTTTTATTCTTCACATCCCTTAGAATTTCTGAGGGGAAAAAATAGTCTGTCCTAATGACTATCTTTTTTACTCTATGTTTGATCTTATGTAATAGCAATGGTTTAAATCCACAGAAGTCCTCTTGCTTATGCACAAAGGAAGTAGCCAAAAGCTACTTATGCTTGAGAGGGTTCTGGGTCAGTGCAAGTAATGGAGCAGAAGAGAAGGAAAGAAGGGGCTTTGCCACCCCGCCCCCATTTTTATTTTATTCATTTGTATTTTATCAGCTACTTTCTTTACTCATTACTTCTTTAAAATATTGACAATTTTATTGATATACTATGATTCACCTACTGAAAGATTGAATGGTTTAAATATATTTAAAGGGATTGTGAAATCATTACCACAACCAATTTTTGAACATTTTTCTTTTTGTTTTTCTTTTTTTTTCATTTCTCCATTCACTCATTTCTCACTCTCCATGCCCCCACATACACCCAAGACATAATGCTGAAAATGGATTTCAAACTTTTACCATCATCTATAATGTCCTGCAAACTGAGGATTGGGTCTTATTATTTACAGTCCTTGGATCATACAGGCTGGTGTGTCCCTCCCATGTGCACTTAGCTGATTCCTCATTTAGAAGTCTGCTTGGTTTGGACTTATCGAGTGCTAGTGATTGCGTGACACAGTTTCTCCTAGCCTGTCTTTACAGTCACAACTAAAATGTTGTAGACTAAAATGTTCCAGAAGTTTGTTCGTGGCTTCTCTAAGGAGGCAGTGATCACAAGCGGCGTGGGAGTTTCTTAGTGTACAGTTTTCATGGAACTCACTTAAGTTTTCTGTGTGCCCTATTCCACAAAGAAGCTTTGGAAAATCTTCCTTGGAACTTGGAGAACCTCCTGCTGGTGTGGCAAAAGGAAAGAGAAAGCATGAAGTGTCCAGAAGTAAAATTATCCCATGGGGTCATCATGAAAACCTTATTTATCTGAATCAGTGTTATGCTCATTTTGCACATGAGACAAATACTTGACCTGCCTTCTCAAGTAGCTATTGGTTGGGTCACAGGAATGATCACATTGAGGTACTTTTAAATTGTAGATGTCAGTATAAGAAAGCTTGCTTTGAACACCAGGCCAGTAAGCTAACCTTATCTATAGAATCCTGGCAGAAACAAAGTATTTGTGGAAAGTTTATGAACAGTCTCTTTGCAAAGGGATTGCTGTTGCTAAGATAGAAGGACGGCTGAGCCCTGGTGGCGTGTGTGGTTGAGTGCGGGACTTCGGCCCACGGACTTGGTGGTTCAAATCCAGCGGCGGCTCTCAGGAGCAGCACTGCTTAGCACCCACGACCACCAGGGGCAGTGATGCCCCCCCCAAAAAAAAATAGAAGGACAGTGGAGCATATTAGGTTAGCAGCATGAGTGATAATGTGAACCATTAGACTGAAGGAGAAAAGGAGTAGCTGACTATTGGTCAGTAGAGAGGGTTTGCTCTATGAATAACCCTAGTTCTATTAAGTAGTTGTTGAAGTGCACTGTGACAGAACACTGCCAGATGATCAGGGTGGATTCAGAAGAGGACATGAGACAATGGATATCATTGCTGATGCCAGATAGACCATGGCTCAAAGCAAAGAAAGCCATAAAGAAGCTTAGCGTGTTTTATCGACAGTGCAAAGGCATATGACTGTGTGGATCATATCACATGATAGATAACCTTCAGAAGAAGTAGAATTCCAGAAAATCAGGAAAGGGCTGGATCAGGCTTGCATCCTTTCACCATCCTTATTCAATCTATGTGCTGAGCAAACCTTCAGAGAAGTTGGGTTATATGAAGAAGAATACAGCATCCATGGTGTTGGAAGGGCCATTAACAACCTGTGATATGTAGATGATACAATGTTGCTTGCTGAAAATGAAGATAACTTGACGCCCTGGCTGATGAAGGCAAGGGACTGTAGCTTTCAGTCTTGATTACAATTTATTGAAAAGAAGACCCAACTCCTCACAACTGGACCATTAGGTAACATTATGATAGGTTAAAGAGGTTGACTTTGCCAAGGATTTTGTCTTGTTTGGATTCACAATTAATACTCACAAAAGCAACAGTCAGAAGATCCAAAGATGCATTACACTGGGCAACGGTGCTGCACATGACTTCTTTAGAGGATTAAAAAGCAAGGATGTGAGTTGAGAACTAAGTGCCTCTGGCCCAATTGCATCTGTCCGACATTCACTCATCTTGCATGCGTATGAAAGTTGGACACTGAATAAGGAATACAAAAGAATAATCTATGCATTTGAATTGTGGTCCTGGAAAGAATATTGAAAATACCAAAGACAGATGAGAGTGACCAACTGTCTTGGAAGAAGAAAGGTCAGGGTGCTACTTAAAGACAGGAATGACAAACTTCGTCTTACATGCTTTGGACATGTCAGCAGAGACCAATCCCTGGAGAAGGACATCATGCTGGGTAAAAGTGAAGGGGAAGGGAAAGAGAGGTAGACTCTCAGGAAGAGTTGACACAGTGGATACATCAGTGGCCTCAGGCATAGGGACAGTTGAGGACCACACAGCGTTTCCTTCTGTTGTGCATGGGATCACTATGGCATGTGCATGGGAACCAACTCAGTAGCACCCAATAATAAGTCAAATGTTAGATTGAGACCCTTGGGTGGGAGACTGTGTCTGGCATTTCACCCTGCTCTATTCACCTGTAGACCAGAAGAAATGTATGTGGGTTACGCGTAATCCAAAGCTCATCCCTATTTGGATTTATGAAGGCAATCCCTCAAGGTGTTTTTTACAGGGAAAGTTTGAGAGGAAGAATTAGAAGACTTATCTAGAAGAGAGATTAGAGACTACTTAGCACTTCAAACATAATGGAGATTTTGTTGTTCATTGTCATTAAACTGACTTTCACCCACTGGCAGTACCATACACAACTGAACGGAATTTTGCCTACTCATGTGCCTCCTTAGTCCGGAATCCTTGGTATATGTGGTTCATTGTTTTGGGAAGTGTGTATTTGGAGTGCTTTCTAACCCCAGATCTTCATCTTTTAGCACAACGTGAGGGAATAGGGAAAGGGAGTATGTTGTTGGGATGCTGAGGGACATACAAAATTCTGTAACTGATGGAGATTCATGAGGCTTCTCTTGCCTTCTTTGGTGAGCAAGCCCCCCTGCCAAGTCATAGTCTGTAATAGACTCTATGCCCCATTTTCTATTTTCAGCAGAAACACAAGAGTATTTTAATTCCGAGTGTCTGAGAGACATCACAGGTTTTTTAAGCCTGACAATTTGTCTTTAAAAAAATGATGTGAATAAGACATACCCATCTCCTTTGACTCTCAGCAAGTTTCACATGTAGACTTCATTGTATCAACTCTTATGAGAGGAGAAATCACTGCACTCCTTGAGGAATTATCATATTTTTCTGTGATTATTAAAAGCATCCCCCCCCCCAAAAAAAAAGAAAGCATCCTATCAGACTCCAATGTCCAATGGACGATTTTCATTAGTGATGACCTACCTCTGTAGTGTTATCCAAGTTTTAGAAGTGCTCATATTCTATGACAAATCCATTTTTCTCATCTACTCCATGGAAAAGAAAAACTTAAGATGAAGATATTTCCAGTTATGAAATTGCATACCCTAATTACTATCTCAGCATGATGAGGTTTTGCTATTTTTTTCTATTGCTGTTTAATTTCTCCCTCAACAGTGCCTCATACTGTTGAAAATTTGAAGTTATTATGTTCCTATTTATCTTTTTCCTACTTTTGTTTTAATATTATAGTTATAATATCTTGAGCTGTATTATGATATGATCAATACCCTTGTGAAACAAATTCTTGTATTGAGAGATTTTATTATGCTTCCATAATGGTTTCCAAATAAATAAGGTTAGGCACTTGAGTATTTTCTGAATGGAAGACCCTGATAAAATAGTGATATCAAGGTTTACTAGAGTGCAAAAGAACTCACAGTTCTTGGAGACTGCTTCCTGACCAGGGAGATTCGATACCCTTGACCACTCTTGCACCTCACTGTTACTCTATTGACTCAGGAATGTGTTGCAGACCTTCTAGAAAGAGATTATTTCATTAGAGCATAAGTGTGTGGGTTAAAAAATAGTGTGACTTCTGTCGTGACCAAGAGCCTCAACTTGAATTTAACGTCTGCAAGAGGGTATCAAAAAGTTAATGTGAAGATGGAATGAAAAGACAATGGATTTTTTCCAAGAAATTTTTGAAGCTTCTCTGTATTGGCATTCTTTGGGGTAGAAGTGAGGGAAGAGCTACCTTCTGTACACTGCCTATTTGCTATGTGCAGAACTCTCAATGGAGATATTGCTGGAGATTAACTGTTAATATGGTGTGAGCTTTCAGCACTAGGAGAAGACATCTTAGGATGTATTTGCTATTGTTAACTGCCGAGAAGTCAAAACAACTCGTGGCGACTCCATGTACAATAAGAGACATGGGAAATCTATCATCATATAATATCATAGGTTATAATTGTTTGAAAAGGTAAAAAAAATTTGAAATAATTAAAATATCCAGCACACTGAGAGTGACACAGCTTTGGTGGTATTGTGGAAGAAACATGGGACTCCTAACTCCTCAGCAGTTCCTATCCACCAGCGTACCCAGAAATCCTGCATATGGTCACTATGAGTCATCGAATCAACTCGATGGCAGTAGGTTCACTTACTTATGACACATTTATATGATGAAAACTTCTATAACTGTAAGGAGTAAAGAGGCAGATGTCAATCAGTCAACAACATAGTTCTCAGAGGTATTTATTCAGTGTAAATGGGACGTCTCACAACACTGTCTATGTCTTAGTCACATCAGTAGTTAAAAAGTGCATATGCAAGCCTAAGTATACATGTATACACACATCAATTATGCACACCCAAATGTCAGCATGTTTATCTGGAGAAGTACTGAAATAAGTGTAGAGAGGAATGAAGGAAGGTTATCAAAATAGATGCAATTAGGTTATCAAAATAACTTAGCAATTAGAAATTTATAGACTATTATCTTGTTACTAAAGCACCAAAAGTAGCAGACAGAGGCATAGAAATTCATGAGAATATATTAGAAGAAAAACCCAAATGCATTAGCACTGTTACATTTATCACTTTGAATCATGTTTGCTTTATTTCCTTTATAAAGCTCTTAGTTCTTGTATTACTATTACAAGAATTTGTAGGACACATGTAACTAAGCATTGATAATTTAAATACAATCAAATAATATTCTAGGACTTAGATGCTATGCTTATCTGTATTGATCCCGGTTGGTGAGTTCATCTGAGTTGGTTCTAATAGTACATTCTTTTTTGTGTGTTTTTTTGTCTCTCTAATGTATTTGTGACTTTCAGAATAATTTATCTTGACCCCGAGCCTTCAAGATATGTGTTTACTTACTCCTTTTTATTGAAGAATTGGGATTTGTGACATTTAGAGCACTCTTTCCCTTCTTGAATTTTCTTGGGTAGACAAGACAGTGTTGTCATTCACATTTTTTAAGTTCTGTAGACAGGAATATCACATTCAGTTTATATTCTAATATATATATATATATATATATATATATTGCTTTTCTGGGCATCACTGCCTTTAGGTGGTGGGAGTAGGAGGCCCAGCCTTTGCTCTGTGGAGCTGGAATTGAACCTCCATCCTAGTGGGCTGCAGTTCCGCACATAACCACTATGCCACCAGGGCTCAGCCTCTAATTTATACTTTTAATAGATATAATATGTGTCTTGGCAAAAGGTTTGCTCATATCTATGTTAGAGGCTTTTTTAATGCTGTCATCTCAGCTATAGCACCAGCTAAATGTCATGTGAAAACAAAATTATCTGGGAACATTATGTGTGCACACTTGTATATATTCAGTGTTTGTATGTGTTTCATACATCCATTACCTAGTGTGTTCTCTGTGTGTCATTAACTCTCCTGTCTCCCCCTTCAGCTGTTATAAAAACGGCCCTTCCCAACATGGACAGAGAAGCAAAGGAGGAGTACCTGGTCGTTATTCAAGCCAAAGATATGGGCGGGCACTCTGGGGGCCTGTCTGGGACCACGACACTTACAGTGACCCTTACTGATGTGAACGACAATCCTCCAAAATTTGCACAGAGTAAGTAGATTTTCTGCCCCTGAGTGAAAATATAAGTAGGATGTTTTTATTTCATTTACATCCTGATTTTCAGTGGTATCCAAAAGTTTTCTGATAAGTGAGTGTTTATTGCATACAAGGAATAGATAGATAAATATATGCATGTATTTGCATGCTTGAGCAAATACCTGCTTGAGTAAACACATACACACATACACACACAACCAGTGTCTGTGCAGTTGACCCCCACTTATGTGGACCATGTGTATATCAGAGTAGAACTGTGTGCCTTGGGGTTTTAAATGGCTCATTTTTCAGAAGTGGTTCTGCAAGCTTCCTTGTGAGACACGTCTGGACGGACTTCATCCTTCAGCCTTGAGGCTAACTGGGTAGCTATTTGTCTGAATCTCAGAACACATGGGTAATGAAGTCTACAAGTATTGTTTAAACTCATAGGTAGAACCTTTATTGAACAAAAACATTGAACAATGTCATGAAGCCGTTGTTTCTCAACATATCCTCCATCAAAGTTATATAGTTATGAAGGTTATATTTCCCTCTCTCTATCCCTGCCCCCACCAAGAATTCTGTATTCCTCAGCCTACAGTACTTCAAAAGAGCCATCTGGGCATTGGCAAGGGAATCGTATTGAATCCCTTTTACATGTTCTTTGAGTTTGGGGGAAAGAAAAAGATGCCTAAAGGGACAGAGAAGGGCTGTACATTAAATGAAGTAATTATCATTCATGGTAATTTTCATGGGGAAGTCGAAGCTGTCCTTGAAGGATGAGCAGGTGCTTTCTTGTAAAGAAAAGAAATAAGAAAACAAGAAGAAAAAAAAAACACCCGCAATGAAATCTTCCTGGTCTTCCTTTCACCTGGGAAGTTTTCATGTTTATTTAAACACCTTCTTAATAAGCCCCCACAATCATCCTATGTCCTCAGAGAAAATCAGTGTTGTTAGCCTCTTTTAACCAACAACAACAACAAAACAATCTCATTACCTTTTGACATGTTTTCCCTGCCCTGAATTGAACTGATGCAGCAAAGCCTCTCAGAAGCCACTGTTTTGATTGGACATGGATATTTTAATTTTCCTGGTGAATTCATTATTTTTCTCCACTTAGCATTGGGCTTTGGAAACCATCTTCACTCACTTCCATTTTGCTTAAATTACTGTTGGAAATATTTGTTAGACCTTTGAGCCATATTGATCCATCTTCTTCTAAGGTTTTTGACACCGGATAAGCCACAGGCTTGATGATATGAAGATGGTCCACCTGTAATTGAAAGTGCTGAACCTTGTGAGATCCCCACTTCAGTAATAATCAGATCAATGGCAATTGTATCGTCTTCTTGAGCCATTTTCTGGGACATTTGTTCCTGGACTTCAGTCAGAATGTCTTCATTCATCCAGGCTGATAGACTTGCTGCCCTCGACCCAAATTTGAGGTCCTCTTGACCTACCTTCAAATGCATGATCCATCTAAAAACTGTTGTTTATGTACTACAGCAAGATTCCTGAATATATATATATATATATATATATATATATATATATATATACCATCATTGTGTGAGTGTGGTGTTCATAACAGACACAAGTTTTGTCATCTTGATACTTTTAACCCTATTTTCAAAGTTTTCAAGAGACATCTTTTTTCTTCTCTTTTCTTTTAACTTCTGAAGATAAAGCAGTAAATGGTGATGCTTGAAAGCAGAACCAGTGTGATGGACAGGCAGCCATGTGCTCCTTTCTGTATTCCTCCTTATCGCTCATGAAAGACAATTGAGAGGAAGAAGGACTTGGGTTCAGTGACTGTTCCATCCCTCCTACTCTGTAGAATGAAACCTAATGCCAGGGGGCAGACGTGCAGTGTGCTTGCACAATCACACACACTTTCAACCACTGGCACCCGTCACTGAAAGCTCACTGCATTCTTCCCTGCAAAAGCCATCCTCTTCCTTGGAATTCGAGGTAGCCATACTTATTCAACTGGGGATATGTTTATTGTCATTTTTATTGAACTCTCATGGAAAACCTCACCCACCCCTAATATTGATCCAAGTTAATCAGCAGTCTGTGCTTTCACTGATTCCTCTGGCCACCCCCCCTGAACCATGATGTATGGTATCTGCAAAGAGAGATTATCAAGAAAGATGTATCTACCATGATGACTTGGAATACTATATGAAAGATAGATGTACTGGAACAATCCAATGTGCAGAGATAGACATGGCAGTGAGAGAAGGGGGAGTCCGAAGCCCTGTGAAAGAAAGGTGGAAGAATCTAAATAGGAAGGACAACCCTTTCACTGAATGCCATGCTGTCAACCCTAAAATTAACCAGGAAACCATGAAAAGATTAAGCAGTATGCTTAGTCACTGTGTTTCGTGACGTAGGAGTGAGAGGAAGGGAAAGCTGGTCCGTCCCCAGTGTCTTCCACATTTCACATGCAGTTGGGAAGTGTTTGCCATCATCATGTTACATGTGATGACTTTGTTGGCGAGCCAGAATGATCACAGCTAAAAGGGGAGAAAAGTCTATTGAAATAATAAATCCCATGGAGTTCATAATGACACAATACAAGGATGGGTTTCATTTTTTATTGAGGAAGTCGGGGAACCATATTTTTGACATGAGAAATGTGGTGCGTGTTGGTGCTATTTTCTGGGATATGAAATGTAACAGAAATCATTTTTAAGATAGAAGAAGAAAGAGGATAGAAAGAGATTTTTTTTAATGACATACTTGAGGTAACTTTTAGATTATATCTGTGGAAATTCCAAGGTAGAAATAACAGAAACTATGAACATTCATTAATAATATTTAGGATTTTCACATCTAGCCATTTATAAATCAGGCAATGTTGTGTTACTCTGTTGCCAAATTACGGAAATGGACATTTTCTCCTATTCTCTCTCCACTCTTTTATTTCCTTTCAATTGCCATTATAGTTAATGCTCTAACATGCAACTCTTCTTTCTTAGAAAATGATTGTTTCAATTCTTCAATGGCAGATACATTTTGAAAGTGTTCTCTTTCCGAGGGGTAATAGCCATTAGCAATGATCACACTGATAGAGATGATGAGAGGGAGCAGAATAGAAGTGGATTCAGAGATGTTCCATTTGCTTGGCCTCCTAAGGCTCTCTGATGCAGGGCTGGCAGCCAGGTGAGGTCCCTTACTGGCTTACTTTGCTCATAATTATACATGAAGGGGTCATCTCAATCATTTCTTAGAATACAAATTTTGAAGGAAATGGAAGCACTAGACCAATTATGAGAGAAATTGAGCCTGGTGTTCCACATGATTCTTTGCAATTCCTTATTTCAGATAAAACTGCTTGGAAAACGTTTTGGTCCCCCAACTCCACAATTTCATGATTCTAGGACATATTTTTATGTACTCCTTTCACTTCCTCATTAAGTCAAAGCAGGCTTATAGTAGAAGAAACCTTACCATCATCTGAAGTTATCTTCTTAGATTGAGTAAAATGAATCTCAGAGTATCCAAGAGATTCAATGATCTAGTGCAAAGTAGAATTAGGTAATATTCCCTAGATTTAGTTTTTTCCTTTTTTTGATTTATCACTCATTGAATGTCTACTTTGTCCCTTGGTCAAAACTTCCTGATTATCTGAATTTTGGTTCCCTAGAAACCGAAATTGAGTCAAGAAGTTGACTACAAGCAACCTACCTGGAAAATAGTCCCACATAAAGGGAAGTGAAAAAGGAAAGATTAAGTCAATAAGATGTGCAGTATCAAGCCCGATGCCAATGAAAGTGACTATATCTTGATTCCAATCAGAGAAATTCTGGGAACATTGTAAAGAAACACAGCTCAAAATGATCTTATCAGTGGAGTCAGGAATTGAGACTGATACATCAAACTGTGTGGGACTGTGAGGACTGTTTTCTTGAGGGCATTATGTCTGGTCTGACACATAGTAGATAAAATGGATTTTGAAGGCCAAAACAAAACAACAGCAATAACAAAAAAACCACCTTCAGGCATAGACAGGGAGGCAAGAAGAGTTGGGTGTAAGGCAGGTGGGTGCTGACATGGTAATGGCCAGGAATTATGCTTGAAGAACCAACAGTTTTCCCTAATGTATCAGTACAGCAATTTGAATAAGAATAGGACTAATGCCACTAATTAGACATGTTTTACTATTCTCATAGGAAATTGATATATACTGTAATTGTGTTTTAATTATTACCTTACGAGATTTCAAGGTAGGTGTTTTGTCTTCAGAGCAATGAGACTTTAGTAACAACACGAGTATTGCCTGTGTATGAGCAGCTTGCTGCAGAACACAGCAGAAGTTTAGTAATTGGATTTTTATCAAAAATTGTCTGCAATACAGTAAATAAAAAGGTAAGTTCAAAAGTGTTGTACAGTGTGTCGTACACTCCATCTTTCTGTTCTGAAATTAGTTAAATATTTTATGGGCAACAATACATATCCCCAAAGGCAGCCAATATGACTATAAAGCAAAATCATTGGTGGTTGGGAGGAGTCACATATGCTCACTAATTTCCTGTTATAACTCTGTTGCAAATATATACCTTGGGAAAATATAGCTGAACATCTTCCCTATCTCACAATATCTTAAAAGGACATCATTATTCCTTACTGGGCACTATTTGTCTCTGCCCCTTTGAAAGATAACATTCTACAAGAGGAAGGGATTTTTTCGGTCCTTTCCTTCACATTATCAGCCATATCTATCAGAGTGCCCAGAAGAAAGGGGATGCTCACTACATATTTGTCAAATGGATGAATGAAATGTGTGCCTTGCTCAGTGTTTCTTTTTCTTTCTTCCTCACTAAGGTCTGTATCATTTCTCAGTACCAGAAGATGTGGTTCTTGGCACTGCAATAGGAAGGGTGAAGGCCAATGATCAGGATATTGGTGAAAATGCACAATCATCATATGACATCATTGATGGAGATGGCACCGCACTCTTTGAAATCACTTCTGATTCCCAGGCCCAGGATGGCATTATAAGACTACGACGGGTATGCTGGTAGATGTAATTTATCCTTAATTTTCCTCTTTTCAATGTGAGGGGGATGTTTGTGAAGGTTGGGTTGATGTCCAAATAGATGGAATTGTAAACCTGCTCAAGGATTAGTTTTGACTCCTGTGAAAAGGGTGGGAGTTTTTATATATGTGCTCTTCCAGTTGAGATAACCATGTTTTGATTGCTGTGAAAAAGAATGGGAGAATATATATATATATATATATATATATATATATATATATATATCCACACACATATATATGTATTCTATGTGGGAAAAGCAATGCTTTAAAGACAATCTTCAGCCAATGGAATGAAAACTGATGGACCATATGATTCCTTTGAAAGAACAATTTGAAAGCTTATTGTCTGTGGGTCCTAAGAGGATTTCAAGTGTGAAGAAGCCTCAGTGGTCCACAGCAATAGGCTTTGATCACTCTCTACCTAATAATCTGCATTTCTGCATTCTGCACTCTTGCTTCCAACACTGTCTTCCCCAGTACATAAAAGTTACCCAAGTTCTGGTCTTAATTTTTGGTTTCCAACCACCTGAGTGACAGCCCGGTTAGCTAGATAGAGCAGCGAGAGTGGGTTGTGCTTGATAGCTCTGGGCAAAAAGGACAGGGCATGCCTTGCTACCACCGTGTTCACTAAACCATGACACAAATGCCCACACTCTATTGGTATGAAGTTCCTTTTTTATTTGCTCCTAGAGGTGGTGGTACCACTGGAGAAAAAATATATTTCCCCATCAATAGGAGAAATAATGAATGACAGTCAGTTACTACTTCTGCCAGCAACTGCTAGGTTATTGGTTGTTGATGTGAAAAAAATTAAGTATAACTTCCATTTCAATTTCTCCTTATGAGATCTCTAATGGTAAGAGAGGTGTCGAACACAGTTCATTATTTTATGAGTACACAGCATTTGCAAGGAAAAATATTCTTTTATCTTCTTCATGATTATTTGGTTCAATATTATTCCTCATATCTTTGCCATAAGTAGGACAAGCTAATCTTTAAATAGATTTGCTTGCTTGTGAATAGGAGAATAGATGAGAGTTTGCACTATTGGGAGCCAGTGATTTTTTTACCTCTGCCTTCCCCAGCATTGCATTGACAGGACTCCACGCTTACTTTCTGATTCTCTCGAGAGTGCTACCCAGGCATCTTCTGTTAATGGTCTTACTCCTAGAATCCCCAATGGGAGAGGCACTCAAAATAGAAACCTGGCATTTTCAGGATATAATCTTATATGCAAAATAAATGTTTAAAAATCACTCCGAATAAAACAACAACCCTGCCATTTATATTTTACTTACTTGTTGGGCAACACCAGCATCATACCCCAATCTTGGCTTAAGTTTCGGATTTAGAGTTGTAAAGTATTTAAAAATTCATGCTTAAAATCGATTACAGTACAATTATCCTTGAGTCAATTATTGAATAACCCAGAGCTACACTTTCCTTAGCCAACAATTTCTAATGTCATTTTTATTGTTATTATCTGTTATCCTTTGTTACGATGAGGCACTTTTATAAATTAAAGCAATTTGCCTTCTGCTGTATTTTTATTCACTGTTATTTATACATTTAGAGAGATATACTTTGCCAGAGTGACTATGCATCTTGCTATTGAGAAACACATGCATTTTATTCTAGCAAACAATGTGTTATGGGTCCCATTTGTACAGTTCTCTGACTCACATTTTTATCAAGTAAAATTTTAAGGACATTGGGATGTACCATCTTTATGTTGAGTTTAGAGTTAAGCAGAACATCATCACTTACACTTCACCGTATTTGTAAAGAGTTCCAAATTGCAAAATTGTTACAGTAGGGGTGATTGGCAAATTGTGAATATGCTGATTTTGAACACCGATTCATGGGTACAAGTGCTCGGTAATTTCAGAATAGACAGGGAAGTGAGTGCTTGCCTTATTTACTTGAAAATATTGCAAAAAAAAATAAAAAGACAAGTCCCATCAGAAATGAATTTAAATGTAAAAATCAACACAAATTTTGAAAGCAAGAATATATAGTTAAGCTTGCTTGGGAGTTTTGAATGAGTTCACTAATGCCAGTTTGTGTTCCAATTTCTACTTTTAAAAAATCTGCATTGCAGATGCAAAGTTCAGTTCCTTTTGAGAAATTGTAATACAAAAATGAACTATCATTTCAAATCCTGATAGATGAGCATCCTTGAAATCTGAAGTACGATGAGTTGCTGAGCTTGAGTCTGTGCAGGTTCTGATGCAGGTGGACGCTGGCTCTCCATGGGGGCTGGACTCTTCTTTAAGGCATTCTGATTGATACACTTGTGAAGCGAGTGGCTACTAACCAAAAGCTCAGCTGTCCAAATCCACTAGCCAGTCCATGAATCCAAGATGTGGCAGACTACTTCTGTAAACACTAATGATCTTCTGTGCTGCACGATCACTGAGGTGGAACCAATCCAGTAACTGTGTTTGGGGCTTATTTGGTGGTGGTGATGGTGGTGGTGGGTGATTGCCTCAATTTGCCTAGGTCATTAAGGAAAGATGGTGGGACATTTTAGAAATGAAGAATTCCAGTAATATGTCAGAAACACTGTCAGCAATGGTGCACTAGAGTAATTCCTGATGGCTTTTAAGCGGGTGGTCCAGGTGAGTAGCCAGATCCAGCTATTTGTCGGATTCTCACTCTTCCTTCTTCTAAATATATCCTAGACAGTCATAAATCTGTATCCAGATTTCTTCATATGTCCACCTACTTAGTATAGCACTCATAATAGAGACCTGAGGATACTATAAACGAGAAGAAAAAGAAAAGACATGAAACTCTTGTTAGTGATATGATTAACAGGGCAGCAATGCCTGCAAAGTGAGATTAAAAAGGAAAGAAAAACCAATCAAACAAGCAAAAAACACTAGTTGTTAGGATCAGTGTTAAAGTATGCTTTATACTGTCTCCTTGGATGAAACAATGATGATTTCTAGCTTTTTACATTTCACCGCTGTGCGGAAATGATAAAATATTCTTCCCCAATACAGAATGTGTCGCACACCGCCTTATCTCCGCCCAGCAGAGACCCGATTAACTGGCTGATTGGTATGCAGGTCATGGCACTGCTAGTAAAATTTTATTATGACTCTGAAGTGAAATTTTGATGGAACAATTCATGACTGTGAATATTTTGTGAATTCCAAGTGAAATGAGCAAAACAAAACAAAACAATTGGAGATGAGATTCACTGAGCTTGTATAATAAACAGATATCAATAAATGCCTGTAAAATTTACAGGTTGGATCTGAGGGAACGGAGAGCTATCCCATTAAGGCTCACGAATGGGCTTAAATGCACATAAACTTTCATCCATCAGCATTAGACTCATTTGTTCTTGCTGCTGCGGTCATTAGTGAGAAACATTCATCTTTGTCATCTCTTAACAGCCTCTGGACTTTGAGACCAAAAAATCCTATACGCTGAAGGTAGAGGCAGCCAACATCCACATTGACCCGCGTTTCAGCGGCAGGGGCCCTTTTAAAGATACTGCCACGGTCAAGATTGTGGTGGAGGACTCTGACGAACCACCTGTCTTCTCTTCACCAACGTACCTCCTAGAAGTGCATGAAAATGCTGCTCTGAATTCTGTGATTGGCCAAGTGACGGCTCGCGACCCTGATATCACTTCCAGCCCAATAAGGTAAAATGAGTACTGGTTAGTTCCACCCACAACCAGATCAGTAGGCAATGCCATCAGGGGTATGTTCTTGGGACGGTCTTCATTTGGCAAAGGAACTTCAGTAACACTTGGAACTGCGGATGTTTGTGTATGTGCCTGTATGTATCTATGTGCATGAGCACACACCGGTGCACTTCCTAAGAGTTCCTCTATATAAGATATACTGGGAATAAAAGCCCCTGAGTATCCACTTTGGGGGCCAAACATCTATATCTATGAAAAGGTCAAGCACTGAACTCAAAGGGAGAAAGACAGGAAAAAAGAGAGTTTTCTGGGAGTGTAAGAAAAACACAAAATTGCAGCACATTTGGGTCAATCTTTTATTTGTTATCTTTTTGTATTTGTGTGTTTATTTATTCCCTAGCATTGGGAAAGCCTGCCAGGTGTATTCTCTTTTAACAGGTAACACTGCATGATATGAAAGGATTTAGAGGCATGAGACTGCTGTGTCCACATATTAAAAATCTCCTATATTCCTTCTATGTGTGATATTTGACTTTGAAATTATCTCCTTATTTCAGGGGCATTTCTAGTACATCAACCATTATGGATCGGCTCCTTTTAGATATTTTTTCCCTCTCCTTTCAAAAGGAACTTTTGTTTATACTTGCCTTGCTCTGATTTTGTTTTCTTTTTTTTTTTTTGTCATTTGAGAAATAATCTTTTAAAGTTTTCTGTCATTTTAGGAAATAAAGCTAAACTCTTCTCCTCCATCCCTCACTTCTCCCAGTTTTCTTACTTGAACTGCAAATATCTTTACTCTTGTGCTATTCACCCAAATGACAGTATAGCATTCGAGCTGCATAAGTTCCTTCGAAAAGAACAGTGAAAATCTTCCAGTCATCTCTGAAGGTGAAAGGTTGGCTAATGTTGTATTCAAAGTGTGGGTTACAAATGCTATCTTAGAAATGTTTGTTGTGTAACAAAAGTATTAGATGGAGGAAGACAATTTTAAGGAATTTTCCAGTGAATCGATGAGCTGGATATCATACCCACCTCATTTAGTGTCCAAGTCTCTGGGATCCAGTCATAGAGCCTTCTAATTATTCAGAGGAGACATTAGACAATTACTTTGTTTCAATTTATTCATCCCCTACTTTTATGTGTATTAAATTCTGATCAATCACAATTGGATTTGAACCTTGTAGATCAGATTCAGTGTGGTAAATACCTTGTCCAATCCAAAAAGTTACTCTCATAACTGTTTTAAGCAAGCTCTTTTTAAAGTCAGTATAATAAGTAAGATTAAAGCGAATGGGGATATGCACATCTACAAATATTAAAGACAAAATGTGAAGGGAATAGTTCACTTGGTCCAATAGACAGCAATCATGCAGACAGTTTAACCCATGAGTTTACACGAAACAGAGAATAGCTTAGGAGTTTGCCAGTCAAGGGATCTTATGGAAAGTGCGGGTTCAAATATTAGACCCATCACACAGAAACTCTAGACATTAAAGTTATCGCAAAGACTTGCAGAAACATGGTTTTCATCAAAGAGATATGATGTTTAAGGAATTCTGATGAACACGGTGAACTCTCTGCCATTAAGTCAAGACTGACTCATAAGAGTGACCCTCAGTGAGTTTCTGAAACCACCTCTTTAAGAGAGTAGCAAGGCAATTTTTCTCCCACAGAGCTGCTAGAGGTTTCGAACTGCCAACTATGTAGATCACAGTTCAACTTGTACCCACTACACCACCAAAGCTCCTTGAACACAGTGAAAGGAACCTCTAATTATCTGAGGGTTTTGCGTGTTTATTTGCTGATGCCAAATTTTCGCCAACTAATTGTGACCTGGTGCACAATAAGCTATCACTGAAATAATCTGCAGGGTTTTCATTGACTAATTTTCTGGATTAGATTCCCAGGATTTTTCCTCTAGTCCACCTTATTCTTCGTATATATATATATACACACACATATATATACATATATGTGTGTGTGAAGAATATATATAATTATATATACATAATTTTATTGGTGGCTCATACAAACCTTATCATAATCCATCCATCCATCTATCCATTGTGTTAAGTACATTTATACATTTGTTGCCATTATTCTCAAAACATTTGCTTTCTACTTGAGCCTTTGGTATCAACTGCCCATTTTTCCCTCCCTCCCTTCTTCCCCCTCTCTTATGAACTCTTAATAATTTATAAATATTATTTTGTCATATATTACGTCATCCAACATCTCCCTTCATTGACTTTTCTGTTGTCTGTCCCCCAGAAAACAATTTATATGCAAATCCTTGTAACTGATGTGGTAAATAACTTGTCTCAATCCAAAAAGTTGTGTTCATGCCTGTTTTAAAGAAGCTCTTTCTAAAGCCAGTAAAATAAGTAAGACTGAATCACATAGGGATATTCCCCATTTCAACACAACCTTTCCTCCACCCTCCAAGTATCATCACTCTTACCATGTGTCCTAAAGGAATTATCTGTCCTGGATTACAGTTTCCAGTTCCTATCTGTACCATTGTAAATTCTCTGGTCTAGCCGGATGTGTAGGGAAGAATTGCTATACTGCACCCCGATTGTGACCTTTCTCTTTCCTGTGACCTTTCTGTAATAGAATGTCCAGTTACCTTCAGATGGACTTTGCATCCTGAGTCTGCACTCACCTCATTCACAATGATCTGATTATTTTTGTTCCTTGATGCATGATACCTGCTCCCTTCGACACCTCATCATACAGTCTGGTGTGCTTCTTCCATGTGGGCTTTGTTGCTTCTGAGCTAGATGGTCACTTGTTAACTTTCAAACCTTTACACCCCAGTTGCTATATATTTTAATAGCCAGGCACCATCAGCTTCTCAACCACATTTGCTTATGCACCCATTTTTCTTCAGTGATTGTATTTGGAAGGTGAGCACACAATAATGTGATTTTTCATTTTTGGATGCTGGATACCTGATCTCCTTGAAACTTTGATCATCTTATTATTCAGAGCATCATTTTTGCTAGCATCGCAGCAAAACCTAAGCCTTCATGGACAGTAATGCCCACCCACAAGGTGCATTGATAAGGAATTGAACCCAAGTCTTCCTCATGGAAGGAAATGTGCTACCACTGAACAAACACTACCCTCTGAATTGACAGCATAGGTTTAAATCTGGGTTCATCTTGTCTTGGAATATTTTCTAATTTACCATTTTGCTGATGTGGACATGGGGACATAAAGATCATAATTCTAATTCACAGAGCAGTATATTATGATTATCATTGTGGCTAATTTTTACTCTGACTACTATTGTGATTGCTGTTGCTATTTGAACTATTTCCACTGATGTGAAAGGCATGCCTAGAACAATTTATGGCTGTCAGCTTAGAGACAGATAGATGTCAGGGAAACTAAAATGAAATCTGGAGTTACATGACCAGGCAGAGATGGATAGATAAGCACTAGCTGACAGCAGAAGTATATTTGTGCCTTTTACATGTCCAATAAGAGCTAGCTCCTTGACATATACTCGGATCACCCAAGAAGAGTGGATACTGGTACAATGTGCTTAAAACAGTGTTTTGAGCTATTATACTACAGGCGAACAACCTCATGGAAGAGAGCACATTTGTGTGCACAACTGGGACTAGGTTGGGCAGAATCCTGGGTGGACAGAAGCCTAAGAACCCTAGAAGCTTAGAGCATGTGAGCCTAGAGTATGTGACATGGGGACCAAGAGGCTGTGGTCCCCATGTAGGCCCAGAGTAGGTTCATGGCCACACATGTGATGGAGGGAGACCCTCACCCTTTGCTGCCACTAGAAGTAGAATTTAAAAGTGAGTAGGCATTCCTACAGCAAGGCTGTTTCAAACCTCTGGTTGGGGAGGCATGGTTGAGGATATTGGTTGAGCCCCTTGGCTGAGCTAAGCCCACATGGCTGATGTCATGAGCTTCGGCCTAGTTTGGACCGTCCAGGTTTGTCTCCCACCTGGACTCTTGTGCTTGAGTAGGAGCATGCGCTGTTGGTGGTCTTCATAGGCATCTAATGGTTGCGTGATTTCCTACCAACCACCTCTATAGGGGCCTGGAAAACCTGCTGTCCCTAAATCTTGCCACCTAGCAGTATCAGTTAAAGTGGACACAAAGCAAATTTTTCATAGAGGTGAGCATACTCCACGGAATGGGAGTGGAAGAGTTCCCAAGTGCATTTTTCTTTCCCAGCATCTGTTTTGAATGTCTTCACAGTTTAGGTTTTGTTTTCCCCTTTTTTTGGATAATAGAGAGTAGGTATGCCCAATTGGTTAATTTGAGTTTAAAAGTAAATTACCAGATGAGCCAGAGCCATTCATTGTTTTTTAAGAGACTGGTAGATAACATTTTTAAAGAGAAAATGTGAGTGTGGGTAGCTAGGGAATTACTGGGTAGCAAACAACTTTGTATACTGTCTTTTTAAGACCACCATATTTTATATGCTGACCACCAAGTGTTCAGCTTTTAGGGAATTTGGCCATCTAGCAAGATGTAGGCATTTATTGTGGCATTTGTGCCTTTGTTAAAACATGAAGTCATTTGCTGGCTGACCAACCCTCCCTGAGATGAAAGTTATTTTTTAGAGTGTATTGTTAAGCTGGAAATATTGTGTGCGTTCAGTGTAATGGCATGTGTGTTCGTATCTATATTTATGTCTACATTTACATTATCTATATATTCTCTTATGGGAAGCTAGTCAGTGACATAGAAGAAAGGAAATCATGGACTCCTTTTCTTTCGAGAACATTAAAAGAATTTTCTGCTTAAAGAAAAAGTTGAGTATATTGTTGAAAAGGTAGTGTGTTTTGAAATTAGCCAGGTTAATGTGGCAGTCCTTTCATTGCCACCTCTCAGTTAGGGGTGGGTCAGTCTCTGGAATTCACCGCTCTTACAGTGAGATAATATCCTCCTCACAGAATTAACAAGAGGATGAAGTTGGGCTGTGAGGTAAGCTAAGTTAACAAAAGGTCCCAAACCCTAACCAAACTCACTGCCATTGAAATCCAGGGCATAACCATGGCATCACCAAGACTCCTTAGAGTCATCATCCATTTTTAATATTGAATGCAAGTTATGCACCCAGTCCTCATTTTGAGAGATTTTCTTCTAACGGAGACTAGATATGTGCAAATGATCTATTTGTTTCTTTAACAGCCAAACATTAAAGAGTAAGGGGTTCTAGGGATAGATGAAATTAAACAATAGAGGAAGAGTAGGAGATCTTTCATGAGGATTTCAGCAAAGAAAATTCTGCAGACCATCTGACCCTGTCACTGAGAGTCAATAGCACTGAAGAAAAGTCTATTGTTTGTGTTCGGGCTGAAGCTATTTCACTTCTCGGCTAATAGGGCCTAGAAAGTTTGAAAAATGAGTGAGCTAATGCCATGCTTTAAGGCAGATGAGGTATATGCATTATTATGATCTTCATTGAATAGACAAAGAAGGTGAGCATACCTAGTGGGAGGTGAGCACACACAACAAACAGAATAGACTGAAAATAAGAGCTGGACTTAAGGTTTCTCTAACAGTAAATAGCCCTTTTGCTACAGAATCACATCACCTTTGTCTCCTCATAACTGTATGAATCCAAGTCTTTATCCATGGCTTTGAATGGCATAGCAGGAGAAAATTTAATGGAAATACTAAGCTCTTCCTAACTAACTGGCCTCAACCAATCCCTGACATTGAAAAAAAAAAAAAAAAGGACTATCCACCAAATCAGGAATAAACTAGAGCATGCATCACTTATTCCTTACACATCTGTCTAGCCCTTACGTAGGGGTTTGAACCAAATTGTGATTACAAAGAAGAGGTAGGGTTGTAATTTTATCAGATATCACACTCGGTTCCTTTCACATATCAGTTTGGTTTATTTTTTACCAAACATCTTGGGAGGTAGGTAATAGGATCATACTTTTATGAAGAAGCGGGTGCAGACTGAAAAGTCGAGTTCATAATGCACACTGCTATAGTACCTAGAGACAGGCTCCAGGGTTTAAACCAGAGACTCCTTATACCTTTAAAATCTCACTGCTGACCAATAGAACTGTGCATGCATGACTAGTCCTTGCCGACGAAGAGGAAGAGAATAATGAGAGCTAATGTTTTCTGAGGCCATAGTTTGTGAAGGGAAAAAAGTCGATGTTTAACCATGTTATTTGGAATCATTTAGTATATTTTAGGCAAAATTTCCTAGCATGAAACATTAAGGGAAAAAAGTGTTCACTGCTTTCTTAGAAACCTTCTTCTTCTGCCTTTTTTTGTTCTGGGCTATTGTGTCCCCTGAATGAATGCCTTTCAAATGTGCATTTGCTGTCACAGTGCCTCTGAGATGTGGCATGACAATTTCCTGTCTTTCCCAGGCATTCACCTTTAGTTAAGAAGGACTCTAGGAGCTGTTTACATTAAAAGAGGGGAGTTATGTTCATTCAGCAATCCAGATAGGAAGTGGCACGTGATCACAAGGGGTGCAGTGCTCTGTTGTCAGAATCCCTCTCTTGACGCTCAAGTGCCCACTCCACACAAGAATACTGACTTGTTTTTTTTCCTTTTCTCCCCCACTCCTCTCAGAAAGGCATTTTTATAATTCCATTCAGTTACTAGGCAAACTGTTAATGAGCTCTTCTTCTGAAAACTCTCCTTTCAGGTCAGGCATCCAGTGAGAAAACGTGGAGATTTTATTTCATGCTGGAAACCCTAGCCTTGTTATAGGGTGGACTGTGTGCTGACTGTCTTCGTCTTCCTTGTTGGCTCCATTTGGGGAGAAAGGGACTGTTGCTCTAAGTGATTCTGCCAACACCATTACACTGTTGAGCAAATGAAAGGAAGTATGACGGCCTCCTGACTCAAAAGAATAAACTCTTCTAAAACTCTACTCACCTGCTACTTCCACTACTAAGATTGAATTCCCTAAACTACACATTCATTTGCTTCTTCAGCCAAGCATGTCTTCCTTCCTTCTTTCCTTCATATGTTAATTGGCTATGTCTTTAATAACATAGTTTGCACACCATGACTTTCAGCCTCTATAGGGAAATGTATAGGAAGACACACACTGGCGCCAACTGCAAGGGAAGAGACTATTTAGAGCCACATCCAATGAAAGAAACTTCTTATTTATGAACCTGTCATTTGATTTCCCTGAACTCCCAACTGTTTGTTTCTCAGTGCCTAATTACTTTGTGCCTCATTACTGTGCCTAAGAACAGCCACAGTGTCAAGCCACCTTGTGAAGGGTCTTCCTAAATTTGGTTGACCCTTTTACCAAGTATGATGACCTTTGTCTAGAGATTGGCCTTCCTGACCACAGGTCCAAAGAATAAGACATGAAGTTTTGCTATCCTCATTTCTCAGGAGTATTCTGGCTGTGTGTCTTCTGACACAGAGTTATTAATTGGTTCCCCTTAAAATTATTCATTGGGTTGCCTAGTGAATATCAATTGAGTTCTCACTTTCCCAGGAAAGATGGATAAAATGTTGAAAAGACACAGCGTCTTACCTCAGAGTATCTTTTCTGTATCCTCAGAGAGCTGGCTGAATTGCTGTGAGAAAGCCAGCCCCTGACATTTATCTGCATCTTGATCTTGCTTGGTAAGTCAGCTTCCATTTCTGTTTAACCTTATTGATAGCAGAACAAAATGTTGTTTGTTCTTGGGTTTTCTTTCTGCTCATTGTTAAGCTTGATCCCACTATTGTGCTTAGTGTGTTATTCTCTCTTTTCTCACATTTCCACTGACCCTTCTATTGTCTAGACCTTTTGTAGCCATTGGTCTTGGCTACTGTTGTGTCAAAATTAATGAATGTGTGTGTGTGTGCAGAAGCAAAAGTGAGCCACAATCTTATTCTCCTTGCTTCTATGGAGCTTTCTGGATGTATTTTTTTACACAGCAAAAGTGAGCCACAATCTTATTCTCCTTGCTTCTATGGAGCTTTCTGGATGTATTTTTTTACACTGTAGATACCTCAACTGCCACCCCCCAAATGATTAATCAAACCACATAAGAGATTTTTAGGGTCACATGTAAGAAGGGAACCTATTGAACTCACAATAGCAGCAACAGAAGTGTATTATTTAGGAGTGTGGACTGTGTGTTTCTAGTTTTCTCTCATCTTGCATTCTCTCATTCTTTTCTCTCTCTCTCTCTCTCTCTCTCTCTCTCTCTCTCTCTCTCACTCCCACTCTCACTCTCTCAACTTTAAAGATATGCATGGGGTAGAAAAAGGCTCTTTTTTCTCTTAGAGGAATAATAAATAATATGTGATGCAGAGACCTTAGAACTTTGGGACTAGCAGAACTCAGATAATATTATTTATTAAAGCAGTTAGAGCAACCAGTGGAGCAATTAGAGGCAAAAAGCTGAAAACTTGTAGATGGAATTTTTGATACTCAAAGTGCATGTGAGAAAATGTTAAAATGGTTTCTTTAGGCATAATAACAAAAGCTAGAATGAAATTAAGCAGTGAGAAAGAAACAGTTGGAGTTCAGTGAAATATAATAACTGATTCATAACTAAAGGGTTTATTTCATTATATGTGGCTCTAAATAGCATCTTCACTTGCACTTGGCTCAAATGTGTGTCTTGCTATAAATTTTCCATATAGAGGTTGAAAAACAATGTCTAGCAAGCCATTTTTTATGATGTAACAAGTATAGCTATGCCTATAAAGCTTGAAAATACATACACTGATTTTTCTCCAAGGACAGCTTTTCTGCAAATGGCACCCTAAAGGTCACTACTGTATCCAAAAAGTTGGTGGTTCAAGATAGCTGAAGTCAAGTTCATTGGCTGCAGGACATCATCAGAGATAAGTTTGTTCGGTGAGGTGCAATGGAATCTTTCAGAATGAGTGCTTGGAAGTAAGGTAATTGATCTTGGAATCTCCATTTGCTCTTCTGAGTATGTGGAGCACTCACCCACTCACTCACCCAGTCACTCAGTCACTCACTGCCATTGAGTGGACTCCAGCTCACAGGGACTGAACTGTCCTCAAACTCCAACTGATCCTGTGGATTTCTGAAAGTGTCACTATTGACAATGAGAGTAACAAGGCTGCTCTTTCTCCTGTGGAGAGGCTGGTGATTTCAGACTACTGAATTTGGGGTTAGGAACCCAACACTGAACCAGCAGACCACTGGTACTCTATATCACGTACAGGAGGGGCCGCCTTGATGTGAGAGAGGATACTCAGACCCTCTTCTGATTTGTGCTCTAGACACTGATGCAACCACAACGGCTGTTTCAGAACTTTGATCCCGACAGAATATATGGGTTACTGTTACTATTCGAGCATTTGTGCCACATGTTGGCGTGCTTATTCCATGTGGGTTTTGTTGTTGCTCAGCTAGATGGATGCTTGTTTATCTTTAAGTTTTGAGACAACAGACTTTATATCTTTTAATAACAAGGCACCATCGACTTTATTTACTACCTTTGCTTATGCGCCTGCTTTGTCTTCAGTGATCATGTGGGGACATGCTATGGCTGGCAACTGCAGAGTGGAGTAGTTAAGACTTAGAGGGTATAACCTGTGGAGCAGAATATATTTACTTTATAAATATTCTTGCTCATCCTTGTTCTTGACTGATAAGGGTTTGGATTTTCTTTAGTAACTCACGTAGCTGTTTTCCATATCAGCCCAGGGTCCTATTCTGTCACATGAATTCCTCCAAGGTTAGATTTTGAAAAGACAAAGGGCATTTGAAGTCAGCCCCCATGTTGAAAACAGATATATCTATGCTTGTATTAGGATCCCTGACAGTGCAGTGAATAAGTGCTCAGCTTAAAACCCAATGGTCAGCGGTTCAAACACACGAGCCTCTCCATGAGAGAAAGAGCTGGTCACCAGCTCTCGTGATGGCGACACCTGACTGGACGCTAGAAGCAATTCCCCCAGGTTATTATTGTGGGGGACAATCAGCTCAATGGCAACAGCAAGAGCACACTTGCCTGAAAACCTTGCAACCTCATCCCCATGTGGTCACATTCAAACTCAAGATCTTCCTGAAGATGGCAGCTTGACTCGGTGTGCTTTTACGAAATGCCCTAGAAGAGTCCCAAGGGCTTCCTGGCATCAGTTGTGGCCTTGCTTGCTTGGAGAGGGGGATTTGTTTCTTGAATGGATTTCCTACAGAACTGTGTTTTCCTACCTTCCTCCTTCCCTTCTTCAGACCTTAATGGTGGCTTCAATGTAGAGTTTGGCAAATTGAGGCTGTGGGGTATTTCCAGAGGAACAGTGTGTATACACCATTACTTTGGTGAATGCCCTGATTTTTGCTGCAGTTCTCTTTATCTACAAGCATAAGGTGGCATGCAAGATAATTTCCCTTAAAATAGAATAGATGTGCTAATAGTATGTTCCATGGACTCTAGCATGTATTCTCCACTATGAGATCTGTGAGCATTGTTCTCTGGGTATTTAGCATTTTGCAGTGGTGTCTTTCATCTCTGACTGTGAATAAGACACTGGATGCGTCATGCTTCTGAGATCATAAGCATTCAGTTCCAGGATTCCTCAATGGAGCAGATAGCCCCTTAAAGGGAGTCTCATGATTTTTTTGGTTTTCCAGTGTTCCTAAAAATTATTGTTACACTCTATGTTGATCTATGAATATAAAACTTATTGCTATATTATACTGTAGTCTATTAGAAGCCCTGGATGCATAGTGGGCTATGTATTGGACTGCCAGCTACCAGATGAATGTTTCCAACCCTGTAGCTGCTACTTGAAAGAAAGACATGGAGGGCTGAGCCCCGGTGGCGTAGTGGTTGTGCGTGGGACTGTGGCCCACTGGGACGGAGGTTCAATTCGAGCAATGGGGCTGGGCCTCCTACTCCCACCACCGGAGAGCAGCGATGCCCCCCTAAAAAAAGAAAAGAAAAGGAAGTCATGACTTTGTGATCCTATAAAAGTTTGCCACCTTTTGTTTCTTTTCTTAACCCCGCCCCCCATGTCTATCTATATAAGATAGGCAGGATAAATAGTCCCAAGGAGGACACAACAGAGCTGAGGGTTCCAGGAGGTCAAGGGAGAGGAGGAGGTAGGAAAAAGGGGAGGGGGGAAGCTAACAAACTCAAGGAGATCGGAAAAAGATCTAAAATAGATGATAAGGAGGGCATAGAATGCCTTGTGCAGTTTTATCAAGTGCAATGTAGCTGAGTGGAAGTATTGAGAGCTAGTCTCAGAGACGATGAATTGCAAAAAGACAACATGGCATCATCCGAGAAGCTGGAGGGGCCCAAGGAGAGGCCACACGGCTTTGCCCTGATGGAGACAGACCTCTGAAGCTGAAGAGGCCACATGGAGACCTCTGCCAGTGATGAGTTGCTTCTGCTACCACTGGATGCTGTTGATGGACCCTGAGCCCTGGAAGTGAGGAACCATGTGGAGACCCCTGCCAGCACCGGGATTCTGCAACCACTGACCTGGGACTTCATGAGTTATAAGGAGATTTATAGACTGATTTTGGGCATATGGGTTAATATCAGACTTATGATAGGTCGTTCTGTCCACATGATAATGGGCAAGAAGAAAGTAAAAGTAAATAAGTAAATAGAGGAATGAACATGGAGGCAAAAGACTTTTATAATGTACAAACATAGGTAGGTAGATAGATAGATGATAGATAAATAGATAGATAGATAGATAGATAGATAGATAGAACTATAGGAACAGTGATTTGTGGTGACCCTGTGAGTATCAGAATATACCCATGCTCCCTAAGATTTTTCAAGGGTTGATTTGGGGGGCAGTAGGTCATCAACCATTTTATCAGAGACACCTATGAATGGACTTCTCCTAGCACATGAGACTGTGAACTGCCTGTAGCACCTAGGGACCCCTGCATGCATTATACATTTTTGTGTGTTAAGGTAGCAGGCAGACATTGGGTCTCCACTCAAATCCTCCGTCAATGTAGGAACACTTTGTTCTAATTACCAGGAATTCTATGATACTTGCCTTCCCAAGATAATTGCTGAAGATAAAACACATGCATAAGTTAATGTGATGAAGATAATTGGTGGTGTCTGACTATTAAAATATATAGTATCTGGTTAAAATCTTGAAGTTATACAACCGGCCATCTATCTATGAAGCAACAAATCCCACATAGCAGAAACACACCAACCCATATGATCAGGAGGTGTCTACATGATGAGAAATCTGGCATGATAAGATCCAAAATAAACAACCATACTCATGCAAATGACAGGGGCTGGATTGGAGACCCAAATCCCATCTGTAGACAATGGGACATCACCTCAAAAGGGATGAGCCAGTCAGGGTGCAGTGTAGGACCAATGAAATACAACATTCATCTGTTTATTTAATGCTTCCTCCCCCCACTATCATAAACCCAGTTCTACCTTACAATTCTGACTAGACCAGAGCACGTATACTGTCACAGATAAGAGCTCTGGATAGATATGGGACAGGTATGCCTTTCAGGACCAAATTGAGTGTAGTCATACTGTGAGAGTAGAGGGAAGGTAGGTAAAAAAGGAAGAGAAAGGGGGAACCAATAACAATTACTGATATAAAACACCCTACCCACCCCTAAGAGGACATTCAACAGAAACATGGGTGAAGGGAGACAAGGATTCATGAATCCATGAGGAGGGCCGAAGAGCAGATACCAAGGACTCATGTAGCTAGAAAATGGTTTGGAAATCATAATGGCAATTTATAAATATGCTTGATACTATCGATGTATGGGTTGTTATAAGAGGTAGAGAGCTCCCAATAAAATTATTTAACAAAAAGTGATTAAAAGAAAGAAATTTGAAAATGGAAAAACTATTTTGTCCTATAAAATCACTGTGCATCAGGATCAGTTTCATAGCAGTGAGTTTTGGTAGTCTATAAATATTTACTTTTACTATAATCTATTAATATGGGGACTTTATATCTCTGTAGATTAGCTTTTGTGCTACTAACTAAAAGGCCAGAGATTTGAACCCACTGCTGTTGGAGGAAGAAAGAAGTGACTGTTCCCATACATAGTGAGCCTATTCATAAAGGGTCATTATGAGTTGGGATGTACTTATTGGCAGTGGGGTCTGTTTGGTTTTAGATATTCTACTTTTGTATAACAGTCTTATGGAAAAGTTTGAAATACTGTAAAAATTGCCAAAGGTGGCATGTGCTCTTGGAAGCATACATTTAATCCATACACTGTTGCGACAGGGCATTGCGTTTCAAGACATGCAATACCTATGGAGCACAGGATATTAAACAGAATCTGCTCACATATAATTTATGAGAGACCATTGTGTTGACAGCGATTCTTGGAGACCCTGTGTGTGTCAGAATACAACCATGCTCCCTTGGAGTTTTAAGGGTTGACTTGGGAGCAGAGCAGTATATCACTAACCCTTTTATCAGAGGCACCTTTGAATGGACTGCTTAGTTAGTACATGAGACTGTGAACTGCCTGTAGCACCTAGTTCTACCATCCACCCCCATGTATTATACATCCTATTCTCATGAAACATAGATGTGGTAGGTTGTAATCTCTGGCATTAAGTATTTGAGATAGAAGGGCAAGGTGCTTTTTAATGACTAACACCTTTGAAAGGAAGGGAGGAGGAACAGTTGTATAGAAGAAGAAATTAAGTTACAATTCAGTCCTGGCAAAACTTTAGTCAAGTCCAGCAGGGCTCTCTGGTGTGAATATTACACATCAGATGTGTCGGAATTGTGCCAAAGTGGTAAGGTCTTCATTCATCATTTTGTCTAAAATCTTAATAACTTCTCTCTATACCTGGATAGACACCAGAAGAATGGACAGCTATAGTCCATCCACTGGCTACATACCTTAGAGCAATAAATAAATAGCCTTCCTCAGAGGGGCATCTGAATAGCATATCCATATCTCTGCCCTATATAAATGCACTGAATCTCTATATTAACTAATCAATTTGCCTAAATAATCAGGTATCCCTCTAGGTTCCCAACCCACATGTTGCCTTCCACCGCTACTCTCGCGGTATACCTATATACAGTACCATTGGCAAAAGCTGAACCCTGTGCAGTGCAGAAGCATGTCAGAGAAGAAAAACAAAGCTAGAATCACCTAAGAGAGAGCAACAGAAATACATTGAAAATTTGAGAGATTCAGAAAAAGGAAGACATTTTTCCTGAGTTCTGGCTCTCAAAAGTTTCGCTATTTATAAGTTTTTAAAAGAGCAATAATAGGAAAAAAAACACTGCCATAGAGTCTATTGCAATTCATAGTAATGCCAAAGTACCAGATAGAACTTGCCCCTTGGGTTTTCAGGTCTGTAAATCTTTATGGAAGTAGAAAACCTCCCCTTTCTCTTGGAGAGTAACTGGAGATTTGAACAGCTGACCTTATAGTCAGCAGCTCATTGTGTATGTAGTCCACTATGTCTCGCAGGCTCCTTGTATTTATATTAGGTAATATAAATTTCTTAGGCATTTTGAGATACAAAAACACTAGAGTGTCAAGTTGAGATGCTGGAAATGCTCTCCATGTGGTACGGTATACCTGGTTAGCAATAGTCAATTACTATCAAATTATGTGTATTGACAAAAACCCAAACTCTTGAAGGGGAATCATTGCCTAGGAGGCAATGAGGTGTTTGGTTTATATATAATAGTGGGATTATTTGGGAAAGAATAGAGACAGTGATTGCACAAAAAGATGAGTAATCTCTTGTCACTGAATTGTTCTTGTGATAATTGTTGATTTGGGCCATAAGAAAATCAATTGAGTTGTAAAGATAGCCTAAAAATATGGTGACAGGATGAGAATTGGAAGGTGACATTCTCAGGTGCAATGGTTATGTATTGATCTGATAACTGCAAAATCAGGTTTTCTACTCCTGTAAAGAGTTCCAATGTCGCATGCTCAAGGGCAGGACTACCCTGTCCCCCAGGGTCTCTGTAAGTCAGACATGCGTTGAGGGCAGTGGTCTTTTTGATATCCAGTTTGAGACTTGCTCTTTTCTGATGGGTGAATATTCAGTCCCCTCTAGGGGACAAAGCAGGAAAATGTTCATATTCTGACAGAAAAAAGAATTCTGTGTAGGCTGAGCAGTGATAATCTGACATCCTTGTTATGTTTTAGTTTCCCAGTGCTCCTTCAAGAAGAATGAGATGAGTGTCAAGGAAATACAAATTTCTCTTCTCACAGTTGAGGAAGGGAGACATCGGAAGTCAGGCTGTGAGCTCTGGTGGTAGCCTTTCTGTTGCCATCTGCTCTGGTGAAATATTCTTGTCTCCTTGAGCTTCGACTCCGAGGTGACCTTCATGAGACATACTATCTCTCTTCCTCATCTCTGCTTGTTGAATCTGTACTATATTATATTACAGAGTTATATTGTATAACTCAAAACACATCCAACATGAATCCTATGAAAGATGATAAAGATAACCTATTCTCCAATGGGGATTGTAACCACAGGCAAGGAGTTTAAAGCTTGTAACACATATTTTGAGGGCATGTAATTGAATCCCTAACATAAAGCAACATAAATCCTCTCTTTTACATCCTAACAAAGGAATATTGACATGCTTATCTGATGTGAACTATTGGTAGCAATAATTTTAATCAAGTTTTTTCTTCCTATGATTAGTATTGTACTTGGGCTTTTGACACCAGGTGTTCTGATTTTGATAAAGAGCAATTGTATTTGACTTAATGTTGCAGAGAAAAATGTAATGTTGTGTATTTTAGGAAGAAATCATCTTAAAAGCAGACAAATACTATTTCTATCCACCTGTTAGTCCTACTTTGCATACATGAAATCACCTTCATGGTTTGCCAGTTTCAAAGTACCAGAACCAGGAACTTCAAAAAGTTCCTAGAAATTCTTATTTTATTTTAGTTACAGATTAAAAAAACATTTTATTGGAATTCAGATAGCACATGCTTCATCATTGAATAATACTAAGAAGTATTATGCAATCATCACCACAATCAATTTCAGAACTTTTTCTTCTCACTCATTGTTGCTAATCCCTCTAGCCTTCCCTGACCTGCCTCCAGATAATTATTACTTTAGCTACCTTCTTTGTAAGTTTATCTGTTCTGGGTTTTATATACAGAAAATCATATAATACATAAATGGAAACAAACAAACTAAAAAACTAAAAAACCTAACAGCAATAGCAAAACAAAACAAAAATCTTAATTAAAAAAAAGCAGAAAGTACTAAAAAAAAAAACTGAAATAAATGTAAGTGGATCAAAAGGAAAATAAAATGATAAGGTGTTGCCTTTGAACATCTGCCATCACTGACTTAACATAGCTCTCCGTTTGACAATGAGGCTTGGGTATGGTCAAATGGAATTCAATGGAGGCTTGATCCATGTGGAGACCCTGAAAATGGATTTGGGGTCTTCTACTGTCGATTACAACTTTCTGTAAATGAGGCGTTCAGAATTTAAGCTCTGATCCTATTTCCTCCTTTGCAATTGGATTTTGTTATTTACAATTTTGTTATTTACAATTTTGTTATTTACACTTTTGGTGCTCATTCCATGTGGACTTGGTGCCGCCTTTAAATGGCTTCTTGTTTGAAGATAATCCTTTGAGCCCCCAGATGCTGTTATTTCTAATTAAGTAGACATCATCTGGTATGGAGTAAGGCCATGTTCTAAGATGGTTCTGATTGTTCCTAGATTGGGGCTAGAATTCAATACAAACCCCATATCCATCCTTATGTCTCTGGTTCATTTTAAAGACATTATTGCCATTTTATGGTATAGAACATTATAAGTCATCACTGCCAGGGACATATACTAATTATATTAATGTTGTCATTAGTTTAGCCAATGTTATAGAATTCAAAACACTATTGAGAAAAGGGAATTACACATGTATAAGCTATTCAGACTACAATATAAATTGCTTGCTTGTATGAATTAAATGCGTAAATGACTATTTGCTATTTACAGGAACAATGGGGTTGGTGATAGGGCAGGTTTTCAATAACTCTCATGCACAAAACCAGAGTCATATCAATCTGAAAAATACAAAAAAAATAGGTACTCTTTTGGCAAATTGTATTTAAACTGTGTTAATACATGTCATCATAAAGCAAGAGCATTAAAATTGTAAATACGTGTTAGAGCCTGGCCACTATTGATTGATCGCCTTCAAAGCAAGAGATCTGAAACCCAAATTCTAATTTTTTTTTTGTGGGCATCACTGCCTCTGGTGGTCGTGGGCGCCACCCAATGCCGCTCCTGAGAGCTGCCACTGGATCCGAAACGCCAAGCCCGCGGGCCGCAGTTCCGCACTCAACCACTTACGCCACCGGGGTTCAGCCTGAAACCCAAATTCTAATTTGTAATCTTGGGATAGCAGTCACCTGTTTCTTCTCACACTAGGGTGTGTCAACCTTCAATACAATGGAGTATGTTGGTTCCTTAAATCTGCTACAGGTGAGTTTGAGGTAAAGGCCAGTTTGTTTAGTGGGGCTTCTGCATGAAATCTTTTTAGTCCCATGAGGGACATTGTGAATCCTAAAAGAACACAATGTAAAATTCCAATAGCCTATAGTACATGACCTGGATTTCTGAAGAGTGAATAGAAATGAGGTCGAAAGTATACATTATGAATATACTATGGGCATCTTCTCCTTTTATTTCTATATAAGTCTTGTTAAGACTTTTGTTTTTAAACCAATGGTAGGTGTCTCCACTCAGTTTACCCACCAACAGAAAGGTAAAGCGAACATGTCTTGACTTTAATTTCCAGTAAGATTCACTGATCTGTAGAAGCCCACTTTTATTCCACAGTCATTAGTGGAAACTCACTATTCCTGATGCCATAGCTGTCTTTTCCTACCCCTGAGACCTATGACAACCACTATATATTTCCCCTATATATAATTTTATATAAAATTTTTCATGTAAATATGTCATCTAAACAGGGTCATACAGTATACATCCTGTGACGGACTTATTTCACTCAGCATAATTTCTTTTCAAGATTCACCCACTTAGTAGCAACTACCAAAGATGCCTTGTCCTTCAGACTGATGCGTCATTGTATATAGTTTGACTTGCCCTTTATTCACTCATCTGTTGAGGAACATTATGGCTACTTCCACTTTTTGACAATGGTAAGTAAAACTTAGGAGAAAGTTGTCTATTGCTTTTGGCTATTAACAATAGCAAAAATGCATAAGAGTGCTACACTTTCACCCCTAACACAATAAAGAAAACCCTGGTGTCACTGCTGAGTGAACATTAGACTACTAACTCTAACATTTGTGCTTCAAACACGCCAGTAACTCTGAAGGAGAAAGATGAGGCTGCAGATTCCCATAAAGATTTGCAAGGTCTGAGCAGTACCATATAGGTTCACCATGATTGAGGATCTACTTCAGGGCAGTGGGTTTTTGAGTTTTTGTTGTTATTGGTTTTATTTTATTTTTTTAAATAGTCAAGTTACTTGTGTGTTTTTGTTGTTTACCCCTGTTCTCAACTATTGTACCTATGCTACCTTTTCTAAGTTCCCTTCTAAATTTCTCCATGTGATTCTGAAATGGGTAAACCAGTGACATCAAGAGCACTAGAGCTCTTGATCAGAGCACTAGAGGTTCAGTTAGCATTTCCAAGCAAGGTAGGTATTTCCTTAACATCAGTTGGTAGTCTTACCTCAACAAAGTATTTGTCCTGAGAAATACTAATGTAGGTAAGATAGTCATGTCCACATAATTTATATATTTATTGAATTACCAAAAAAAAAAAGGAAAGACTTTGTAGTTCTTTTGTGAGCTTTTTCTCTTGTACCATCCATTTCTTTTCCTCACATTTCCTTGGCAAAATGTTTTATGCATAGTCATTAATGCTTAGTAAATATTAATTGAGGGTGGAGGGATGGTGGAGTAGAACGGGGAAACCAATTGCAGGGATCTACATATGGCCTCCTTCCTGGGGTGCAGACAACAGGGAAGTGTGTGAAGGGTATGACAGTGTACCCTTCAGACAGTGTACAATATGACAAAATAATGATGATTTGTAAATTATTAAGGGTGCTTGTGGGAGGGGGAGTGGAGAGAGAGAGGAAATACAGGGAGCTGATACTGGGGACTTAAGTGGAAGGAGGATGTTTCAGGAATGACAAAGGCAACAAGTGTGCAAATGTGTTCTGCCTACAATTGATGTATGCATTTATCATGATAAGAGTTGCAGAGCACCTGATAAAATGATAAAAAAAATAATTGATCCCTTCAGTAAGCAGTGATTGGGTATCAACATTGAAAACTTCTACCACTGTGTTGCTATTACAAATAAAGTAAGCTACCTTTCCTTGAACTTATAGAGTAAAGATCAGGCAAATGCAGTTGTTAATTGGAAAGTCACTGAGAGGATATATTAAGAATAAGGAGGATAACAAAATATGGGGCCAGGTCAGAAGGGCTCCTCCTGGGTGAATTTAAAAGCTAAGTGAAGCTTCTTGTTACTTCAGGCTATAAATCTATGTTCTCTGGAGGTGTCTGAACAGCAGATACTGTGAAGTGGTAAACACGGGTAATGACAAACACTGCAGAGAATGTTGTGATTGTTTCCTAGTGGAAAACACTGTGCGTCCCAAGATTGCTTTCAGATGTGAGTGGTAGCATCCTTTCTTCTTTCTTTTCAAAGAATGTGTCAACTCATCATCTTAATTTTTTACTTTGATAAGTGTGGCGGTTCTGTGCTTACGTTAATTTCATAATTGAGATGTAGGGGTGGAGTCTAGCCTGTTAATCTGGAGATAGCCTTTGAGTAGCCAATGAGGCCTCTGTGTGGGCATAACTTTCTCCTGAAACTTCTGGGAAATCTTACAATATTTCCCTCATGGAGATGAGAAGCTATCTCTCCAGTTGTTGGGATTTAGTCTCAGAGACAATAAATTACGGACAACACAAGATGGCAGCATCCAAGGAGCTAATATCAGACTTATGACTTTGAACTGAACTGGTTTAGGATGCTTCCTTAATGTTCTGTTCCTCTTTATATAACCATAGCCTTATGTCCATATGCATGTCTGTGATTTTGTTTCTCTAGTTTACCTGGACTAACACAATAAGTAATGTGTGCTTTGCATGAATTTCACAAAGGCAAAGCATCACTTTGTGAAATTATACACACACACACACACACTACATATATATGTATATATATGTATATTTCTTCTAGTTGTAGATGAAGTTACGTGATTAGGAGTAAGTTGTCCTCTGCCAATGTGATTCTCCAAATGGGTCTTCACTGAAGATTCTCTGGTTTCTCAGTGTGGCATGACTTCTTGCATGCTGATAGGTAGAGCATGTAAGACATAAAACTATGTAGAGTAAAAATAAAAATTAGATATAACATTACAGAGATTGACAATTATAGAATTCCTGAACTCCCATGAAAGAAAAAGTGGTTTCAAGGATTACCTCTGAGATTATCTACTACAAATCTACCCTCACAAATTACATTTCACCTTGCATCCAAAAATTTAAGTCGACCTAGTCCCGGTGGTATAAGTGGTTGAGTGCCAGACTGGAGCCCGCGGACTTGGTGGTTCAAACCCAGCGGCGGCTCTCAGGAACAGCACTGGGTGACTCCCACGACCACCAGAAGGCATTGATGCCCCCCCATATTAAGTGATTACTCTAGTTTTCTTATGTTTAATTCAATGATGATTTTTCTGTTAACAGAAAGTATTTGCTGTTAGTTGGTTTAAAGAAAAATTATGTATAGGAACATTATAATTAAGTAGTGGCCTTTATTGCTACCGATATATCTGTATCACAGAGAAAGATGAGAAGGAGGTGGGAAGGGTGGAGATGATGGAGTTGGTAGTGGTGGTTCTGAAGGTCTCATAAAACCAGACACACTCTACTGCCAGAGACAGTTTGGCATGGCCGAGGTGGAGGTTTCTGAGGGAATGTGCAACCTTCAACCATACACATTTTAAAAAATGTTATACTTCCCTTTTTGGGAAGAGCCCTGGCGATGTAGTTGTGATCCTTTGGGTTACGATGCACAAAGTCAGCAATTCGAAACCATCTGTCACTTGATGGGAGAAAGACAGAGCTTTCTGCTCCTGTCTCAACATACAAAGAGAGTTCTACTACGCCCTGTGAGGGCATGATGAATTGACAGTGAGTTGGTGGCAGTTAATTTTTTTCTCTTCTTCTTTTTCCTGAATGATGACATTATGGTAGTCAATGATATGCGGGATGAGATTTGCCTGTGATTTATTGACCATGCAAAGGCATTCAACTAAGTAGAGTGTTTAAATATGTCGAGTGTCAATTGTAGAGTTCCTAAAAATATCTAGACCAAGTGGCAGTCCTGCACATACAACAAGGACTTACTCTGTTACTTAAAATCAGGAAAAGTGTGTGTCAGAGTTCTAGCCTTTCACTATACTCATTCAACCTATATCATGAACAAATAATCCACGTTGCTGGCTGTGTGAGTGACTTATTTGATATGACTCTTCTAGCCATAGGCTTTATAACTTCTATCAAAAAACTGAGTGTATTGGGTGTATTTCTACTTATCTTAATGGATCTGGGTAAGACAAGGAGGGAAATGGTGCTCTAGGATTGTATAATCCAATTGTGAGTGACTACTAACAGAGATAAATGTGATGATAAAAACTTGGAATGCTAAGGTGGAAAATTGTTAATTTTGCCATCTTTTTGGCAATGAAAGAAGCCATCTTAGCAACAGGAAGGGAATGAAAAGCCATAAGCGCGGTGAATCCTGTGGACCCCAAAAGTCCCATGCATTGAACTTCCTTGATTCAGAGATATTAGACACCACCAGAGAAGTTCCCACCACAGCAACTGAACCAAGAGTCAGAGTAAGATATGGAACTATGGAATCCCTTGCTTACAGTGGGAGTGTAGTTGAATTTCTTCAGGCAGGGGGCAGTGTCTCCAGGAACTTAATTTGGGGAGGTGGGTTTGCTGACTTCTAACGTGACAGCTGAAGATCATCACACTAATGCTAATGGAAGAGTGGAGGGCCATTTGGGCTTTCAGCTGCAGCCCTAAAGCAGATGTATCCCATTGGTTTAGCAGGACAGAGGCCAAAGTCCACATTGTTGAGAGGACAGCGATCAGAGAGTGTGCTTTTGTGCTTGTAGCTAAGGAAACATGATCGTGACAGAAAGACTGTGTTCTGAGCTTTTGTAACCGTGCATTGTGACCTCTTAACTTCCCAAGTAAGTCTCATATCCATGAATATTGTTTGTATGTTCTGTGTGGCCATTGCAATGAATTATCAAATGCAACCGAGTAGTAGAAAATGCTAAGGGAAAGATGTCAGATGTCTGTGTTAGGACGGGTTTTCCACAAAAATACATACATATAGATATATAAATTAGATAGATAGATAGATGATAGATAGATAGATGGATACATTTGACTCTCAAAGACATGTCAAGATGGGAGCAAGTCTGACCTTAACCTCATTGGAGTTAGACATGGAGGGATGTTGAGCTTGATTCTCCTACTCATTTGTAAAGGGAGAGAAGACGGAACATGGCTTCGCCACTATTTTCACAGTGGATTATATGGAGAAGATCATTGCTTATCAGTTAGTTTGCCAAATTGTGATGACTTATATGTTGCTCTGATGCTGGATATTTTGCCAGCAGCGTTTCAAATGTCAATAGAGTTAAGTAGATGGGTTTTAGTCAAGACTAAGACAGGAAAAAAATGAACTCAGTGTCATCGAGTGGATTCTGAGGTAGTAAAGAGGAAATAAAAAATAAGTAGTCCACTTTTGAGGGATGAGATACCAAAAGTTTTATGACTAGCAATGGAAAATTATCTGATATAGTGTCTGAAGATGAGCCACTCAGACTGAAAGTGATCCCAAACACTCAGGCCCTGAACCCATGGTTTTTGTAATGATATCATTAATAGGTAAAGATCTATGGCCCACGGAATTTACTTGAAACCTAAGAATAAGCAGCTAGAAAGAGTATCCCGGAATGTCTGTAAACAATATTGTTAAGAAGTGTTTATAAAACTAAGGTCGGGGAATTAAATATCTTTCTAGTGTTGCTAAAGAAGGTGGAAGGTGGAGGTTTTTATAGGAAAAGTCTAATTTTGAATAATCTTATTCAATTAGTCATATATACTTCCATATAGAATTAAATATGCAAGCTTTAATATTTCAATTTTATGGTATGATCAAATCAGTATCTTCCAAACTAGGAGGGGAATTATGTGCTAGATTCTATGTGGAAGTTTTGGACTTGGAAAATGGAAACTATTTATAAGATCTGTTACTCTTAATGGCTTTTGAAAGCACTTAGCACAATGTCTGATAACATAATGACCAACACGCATACTTCCTGTTGAAACATGCCACTTATATCCTTCCCCCTCCCCCTCCTCTTAGAGTTCCTATTATTCTGGCAAGATACCACCCCCATTTTAGGAATGAATATGTTCATCTTTCACGTGCTTAGTTTAAGCATGGCCTTTGAGTCAATAATAGGTACTCATCTGGTTTTGTCATTTGCCAGTTGTGTTCAGTACAGTAGCTTCTTAGGTGTTTCTTTTATTCATTCTATAAGTGACCAAGAGAGGAAGCAGTGGAAATATCATGCTAGGGACACATTTTGTATTGAATCTATGCTTGTTGACTATAAAGTTGAATCAGAATCTTATGACAGTTTAACCATGCTGTGGAGTCTTGATTATAAAGTCTAGAAGGCAATAAAAGGTGTGAAATTTCTACAGAAGCATCAAGAGTTTCTCAAAATAGTGTAGCTAGACTTTTAGCTGGATTTTAAAATAAATCATTCTCCCCCCATCAAGTTTCTTCCATTGTGTTATCTAGTAATATTATGACATCCTTACCTCTGATCTTAGTAAAGGACTGTATTTATAGCATATTTTATAAATTCTTATGACTCACTCCATAAAGTCTGTCATAAACTGGAACTTTAAAAGATGAGAGAAATATCCCTGCTTCTGTTAAGAGTTATGGAAGTTAAATAACCCCCAAATGTTTTCGCAGTTCTAAACCATTTATAAACCTATAATAAAGGAGCATTCTCCACGCTTTGAACAAGAAAGCACATAAAATTTCATTTTATGGGGTATGTTGAAGATGACAACAGTTGTGATGACATTGGTGGCAACATTGATGATGACATCAATATAATTAATTTTTAGCACCATGATGTGTGCTTTATTTGTAAATGCCATAACTGCTCCAGAGTTATTTTTAAACCCCATTACCACTACAGGGATACAGGTATATTACCCATAACCAGTCAAGAAATTTAAGTTCAATTAATTTTCCAATTTTCCCAAAAACCTAAAATTTGCTCCAAATTTGAGATCTGTTTGGCATGAATTTGAATAAAAGACTAAGTAAAGCAACAACTTTTTAAAAAATATCACTTTCTAACATTTGTCATTGTTCTCAAGGGGCATGGTAGGCCACAAATTCTAGGCAACTGCTGAATAGTAACTTAATAGCCAGAGCACATAATTTCACTTGTGGTTCATCAGATTAGTCTGAATCTCGGTTATTAGGACCTCTGGGAAATTCCTTGATGTGTGAATGTGTGAAATATCATCAGTGAGAAAATAAGGTTACTACAACCCATTTTTTCTACAAAGTTTTTCCTGCAAAATTTATTTATGAATATGATTCAAGAAGTGATAATTAATTCTCTAGATTTTTTTTGCTCCTTTAAGAGCCAGAGTGCACATGGTATTTGGAGTATAACACATGCCTATTCAGTTATTTTGCAGGTAAAATTGGAATTTTATTGGTCTAATCAACTATCATTGTTCCCTAGGACAATGCCTTTTGGTCTTCTTTTCAGAATATAAAATATTGAAATGTGTTGAAATAAATATTTGATCATGTTCAGGATTTTGTGAAGAGAGAGCACTCTGGGTGCATTTTGTGTCCTGGTTCTTGTTTCATTTAGGAATTGCTACAATCATTGTGGGATAAGGAGGTCTATATAGATGCAATTAAACATCTGATATTCTTTGTGATAAAATTATTACTCATTTAGGAATTATAACCTGGTGATATTATTCTTTTTGTTGTTAAAGAATGTAGGCAATTTAAACTGTTGTCAATAAAAAGGGATTTTAAAACTATTATTGCAAAATTTTAAAATGTTGATTGTCTTTGATGGGAAGGAATTCAGAGGCATGCCTTTTTTCATGCAGCCTTTGGGTGTAGGGAAGTATACCATTTTTAATGAGGAAGAAATAGATGAAATGAGGAACTCTTCTAGTATTATCTCTATCTTCATAATTAGGAAATAAATATTCATAACAAAATGATATGAAAAATGAAACATACTCAGTAGCAAATAACCACAGACTATTAATTACATGTGGGGTTAATGAGTATCAATGACTAAAGAAAATTCATGGGTATTTCCCAGGAAGTTATCTTGGCCATCAAGATATACTTCATCCTTTTCAACACTGAGATTGCATGTGCCATTGTTTTGATAGGCATCATATTCTATTTTGTTTTATTTCATTCCTTACTTATGGAGAAGTCTTTACTATTATAGCTTGTGCTGCTTAAGACTTTAAGAGGTTTTATAAGATTCAATTTTTAACACATTCTCAATGTAAAAAAGACTACTAACAAATATGAATGCAATTTTTAAAAACAATTTTATTGGCACATAATTTACATATCACACAATTCAATCATCAAAGATAATTGTAAAATCATTGCAATATCAATTTTAGAGCACACGTGGTTAAGTGACCTTTAAAGTGAATTGTGCAATCACACCCATTTCTAGTACATCCTCCCCCTTCCTGCATTTATTTCCCATTCCTGTTTTTTGGATCATTTTATTGAGGGATCATACAGCTCTAATCACAATATATAAATACCTACTTTGTCAGTATTTACATATTTTGAGGGTCTCGTACAACTCTTATAACAATCCATACTTCCATCCATTGTGTCAAGCACATATTTACATTTGTTGCCATCATCATTCTCAAAACATTTGCTTTCTGCTTGAGCCCTTGGTATCAGCTCCTCATTTTTCCCCTCCCTCCCCATCCCCCCTGCCTCATGAACCCTTGGTAATTTGATAAATTATTGTTACCTTTTTGTATCTTACATTTCCCTTCACCCACTTTTCTGTTTTCCATCCCTCAGGGAGGAGGTTATATGTAGATCCCTATATTTGGTTTCCCCTTTGTACCCCATCCTCTCGGTATTGCCACTCTCAGCACTGTTCCTGAAGATGATCATCTGTTCCTGAAGATGATCATCTGTTCTGGATTCCCTGTGTTTCCAGTTCCTATCTATACCAGTGTACATTCTCTGGGCTTTTGTGGTCTCTTATTTATGCTTAGTGAGTGCTGTTATTCTGTTCCTACTGGGTTAGAAAGGATCTTCTGTAGGAGTGTATATCTTCTAATGTCTCCTTTAAGTTTTTTCTTGTCTGAGAAGACTTTTACTTCTCCATCTATTTTTGATAGATAATTTGACTGGGTAGAGTATTCTTAGGTTTGTATTATTCCTTAAATTTTTGGAATATGTTACTCCACTTTCTCCTCTTCTTAATAGTGCTTGCTGATAGCTCTGAACATAATCATTTTGGGGAGCCTTTATACGTGATTCTTTGTTTTTCTCACTGCTCCCATTATTTTCTCCTTTGTCTCAAAGTTGAATAGCTGACTATTATGTGCCTTGATGACTTCTTCTTGGGATTCAGTCTAGCTAGTGTTCCTTCAGCATCCTTAATGGTTGCCTGTTTTTTATTCATTAAGCTGGGGAAATTTTCCTCCAAGAATTCTCTCAATATTGTTGCAGGTGGCTTGGTGCTTTCCTCTAGTAATCCAATTATTCTGATGTTGTTCCTCTTCATAGCATCAGTAATCTCTTAAATTTTCTTCAGCTTCTCTGATTATCTTATTAGATTTTTGTTCATATTTGTTAAAGTCTGTTTGGATACCCTCTAGCTCACTGGTATGGTTTTCTGCTTCCTCCAGCCCATTCACAAAGTCTGTGAGTCTGCTATTGGTTTTCGTTTTCTCTTCCCTAAGTTCTTGTATTTTCCTTTAGTGTACGGACTTTATTTCCTCTATCACTTCATCCTTTTCCTGTATTGTTTTATTCATATTTTGTATAACTTCAACCAGTATTCAGAAAATTTCTTGCTGTGACAAATCAATATCTGCTTCTTCTATGCATGACATTAAGTTCAAGACATTTTATGCCGTTGCTTTTTGTTTCTCCTGTTTTTTTATTGTTTTAGCTGTTGTTGTTATTGTTGTTGTTGAGGTCATTAGGGCTGATTGCTGTTTGTGCCGTGCTGTTTTAGAGGAACCAGGTGCCATTTTCCAGGGAGTCAAAGATCACTGATTTTCTCTTGGAGGCATGTAGGAATGTTCCTTTGCACTGCTGGCAGCTAATTTCACTGTGGAATTGGCCTACCTCATTATCCTTCTGTGGCTTCAATCTTTACCTACTCAGCCAATATTCTGCTATTTGGAGGCCAAGTTGGATGGTCCTCTCCAGGTTGTTGTGGATCCACAAGGATGTTGCTGTGTAATCTCACAGGAAGCTATAATGGTGTGGCCCACAGCAGTTTGTAGTGCCACAGAGGGCTTGCAGGAGTGCCTGTTGCATAGGGAGTACCACAGAAGACAGGTGGTTTGTCTGCTTTGGTGCAGAGCACCCCAAGTGGTGGGCAGAATTGCACCAGCCCAGTAGATCACTGTGGAGGATGGGCAGAGATTCCCGCAGCAGTGTGGACCATTGGCTTGCAGGTGTTGCCTGAGCTGCCTTAGACCTTGAGGCACAAAGACAAGCAGGAGGAAATTCCTCAGATGACAAATAGGAGTTCCCCCAACCACACAGGCAGGAGTTCCCTGGGAAGAAGTTGGGCGGAATATTGCTTGGTGGAGGGCAGGCAGACTTACCCAGCCTCAGGCTATGCTGCACAGTGAAACTCTCCCAGCTAGGTGGAGCAGGCATAAATACCCTAGGCCAGAGGTCAGCAAAGTGCGCTCTCGAGCCATATGCAGTCACATGCGGCTCTTTCAGTGTGAAGGTCCTGACTTTGAAGTTACATTGAAAACATTTGATGGTTATTACTTCATATCATGGTGATTTCATTTGTTTGAAAAAACATGTTTAAGCTTCCTTGGGGATTTTAAAATTTTTTGGAAGAACAGGATCAGTTCTTCAGTCTCAAGAATTTGCCTATCCCTGCCCTAGGCTAATGGAAGTGGTCTGGAGGTCAGCAGTGGAGTGTGAGAGAAAATGGAAGAGGCAAAGAGGAAGGAAAAAAATACAAAAACCAAACATACTACCTAAGCCCATTGGGACTGTGGGGGGATAGAGAGAAGAGAGGTGACTTAAAAGTAACAATATAGTTGAGCCCCAATCCCTGACTATGGGGGTGGAAGGGTTTAGTACCTGCCCTGAGGTGGAGCCAAGCTGTGGCTAAGTTGAAATAAAGCTCTTGTTTCAGTTGCAGATGAACCTGGCTATGGCCAAGACAGTGGTGTGACTAAAGGCAAGTCCTAACTGGTTTCCATGGTAGTGAGCCAAATTAACCCCCCTTTCCCAGCTCCTCAAAACCTTGTGGATCTTTTCCTACTTATTTTTATGATGTTCCTTGTTTGAAGCAGCAGGGTTGAATTTCCCTCTTAGAAACTCTGGGCTGATTTCTGTGGAGCCCCTTTGGTATGTGTTACTCGGCCACCATCTTCCTGGAAGTCTCACTTTTTTTTTTAATGTTATCCCCACCCTTGGTATTTTTGAGTAGCCATTGACTCTAGACCCCAAACCTTTTCCTTTTGCTGTCGGAAGGAGACAGAAAAAAGGAGAACACCCAGTAACTTGTCCAAAATTATTTGTTAGACTTTGTTGTAACTTTATTCAAATATGTACTTTAATTAAAAACCAGCAAGCAATCACTTCCTAAAGCATCATCAACTGTTGCTTTCTATGGACAAAGACTTATAAACTCATTTCTTACTACTATTGAGTCAATTCTTTCTGACTGGGGCTCTCGAGCAGATAGTAGAAAGGTCCCATAGGATTTGCAATGCTGCTATCTTTACCAAAGCTGACTGCCACATCATTTCTCACTGAGTGGCTGGTACATTCAAACCGATGTCTTTTCTTGATAGTTATTCACGTGCCTGGCCATAGCACAACCAGAGAAACATTAAATAATTTATGTAAAATGAAGGCAATATAATCCAATGACAACACAAAGAAGCAGATAAATGTTGCTTAGTCAATTGCGAAGTTTTACAAAATGCCTGTCTTTCTTGAGGAATGCAGTTAGTAACATACTGCCTAGCTCCATCCTGCTTTGAGCTTGGGTTCATTATTTTATATGATATTTCCTGGTGGCTGCTAATTATCATAAGCTGTCCAATAAAAGTGATAGATTGTCCAATTAACTCTTCATCAGCTTCCATTTTTGAAGATTCTACCCATTGGAACGCATGGCGGTTTATGACCTCCATGTTGTATATGTAGCTAATTACTCCTTGGACAATAATTATTAAGTTTCTTGTGCCCCAGTCAGTCATTCTGTTTTACAAATTATGATGCCACTGTGTTCCCTACTTCATTTGACTTCACCACTATGACTCTCCAGGGAATACTAAAGATGTGCTGTGGAACGAATAGATCAAGTAAACACTGCCAAAAATTATAAATATGTCTGTTTTGTAGGTTCTCCATTGATCGGCATACGGACCTGGAGAGACAATTCAACATTAATGCAGATGATGGGAAGATCACTCTGGCGACACCCCTCGACAGAGAATTAAGTGTATGGCACAATATAACAATCATCGCTACAGAAATTAGTAAGTTTCTGGATTCTTCTTTTCTTCCAAGATTTGATTTCTGACTAGTGATTCCCTGGCACACGGTCCCCATTTCTGTTAGATATTTTGGCAATTGAGATTGCTTTGATTACTCCCCAGGAGCTGCTAAATGAATCATCTCTTCACGAAACAATTTAAACTGTGATAAATTACCAAAATCTTGCAAGAAATGTGACAAGGAAGCATTCTTATATATAGAAGAAAGGTCTGGTTAAGTGGACCCAAGCACAGGCACAGGACCAGGGAACACTATGAAAGAAAGGCTGTATTTCTAAAATGTAAATTAGAGTGGGATGGGGAGAGAATTAGTAGAAAGGAACAGGTTTAATAAAAGAAGACTCCATGAACCTTACCAATAAAATAAAAATAATTGCAATACATATAATGTAAATACTTGTAAAATATTGTATAAAATTTAAATATGCACTGTAATTTAAATAATACATGCTTAACCAAGATAAAAAATTACACTTAGTTTAGTTACACACATATGCATCCACATATACATGCTGAAATATACTGAAGGAGATTTCACACTGCCACAGCATGGTTATTTTGGGAAGGTAAGATCATAAATCTTTTGTTGTTTTGTTTTATTTTGTGGAATTTAATATCTATCCTTTACACAGTAATCAAGAGGTGTTTAAAATTCTGTCTTAAATTTATTTTTTTATTGATTACATGTAGAGATGTTCATTTCTTTTAGGTTTTTTTTCTTTATTTCTTTCATTTTTTTAAACCATGGTGTAGTTTTCAGGATGGTTAAGTAGCATATGTTTGCCTTTCTGCCAATTTTTAATGAGTATGTCTCCTTTGATTGCACTTAATGACATTGTTATTGGTTCTCTAAAACTCTGGATAAAATTTAGTGTTACAGTAGGTTTGAAGGTTTTCACTTTGCCTCACCAATTTTTTATTGTATCAAAATTTGCAAAAGGAAAATAATGCTCATTTGCCAAATAAAATATATTTTGTAAACGATGTGAATACCTTCCTTCCATAAAGAATCTGATGAGACCTGTTCAGTCAAAGCTATAAAGGCATTAAAAAGGCAATAAATTGTTGAAGAAAATGGGGTATAAAGATTTGAATAAAGAAAATAAAAATCAGTGTTATAACAGATTTATAAGCCTACATACAACATATAATACTTGCAGAATATAGATACCAAAGTTAGTTTATGTTCTCTGGTCAATTCTATATAATATGCCCCATTTTAATATTCTTTTTATCTTTAGAAGTATTAATCCTAACTACAGGAGTCCCGGGGGCATAGTGAGTTACTCATTAGGCAGCTAATTGCAAGCACAGCAGTGCAAAACTACCGAATCCTCCTATCGAGAAAGATGAGGCATTCTACTCCTTAAAAGAATGATAGTCAGGATAACCCACGCGGTAGTTCTTCCTGTTCTGTTGGCTCGCTGTGAGTCAACATCAGCTTGAGGGCAGTGAATTTGAGGTGTTATCCCAAATAGAGGGTTAGATGCCACCGCCTTGGCAACCATAGGTTTCCTTCTCACAGTAACATTGCATGGACAGCACTGAGCACCACTATAGGGTTTCCAAAGTTGAACTTTTCTTTTCTTTGTTTTTGGAGCATCACTGCCCTCTGGTGGTGGGAATAGGAGGCCCAGCCTTGCTGCTGGATTTGTACCTCCAACCCCAGTGGGCCACTGTCCCGAGCACAACCATTACGCCACCGGGGCTCAGCCCTAAAGTTGAACTTTTCATGGGGCGATCGTCTACAGGTTTCCCCTGGCTGGTGATTTGGAAGCACTAGGCTTTCAGTTAGCAGCTGAGCTCTAAATCCCACTTACATAACCAAACCTTTTCTCCCAAAAAAACTCACTATCTTTGAGTAGATGCGGATTCATAGCGAGCCTATAATACATAATAGAACAACCCTGTGAGTTCCCAGTATACAACCACTCTGCCGCCAAGTCTCCTTCTTAACAAAACAGACACATAAAATCCTGCTTATTTATAAAATTAACAAAACAAAGGAAAAATCTGATTATTTGCTGGAACTTCTCCATTTTAGTAACCATCTTTATGTCACTACTGATTGTTTCACACATTCACACATCAATGAATTTCCCAGAGGTCACAATAAGTGAGACTCATAATAATCATCCTGATTCATAAGTTTAGATATAAACACTCCAAAGGACCACAGCATTTTTTTCCCTGAAAAGTTTGTAGGTAGTGATTCCTTTTCAAAGAATGTTCTCACATATTGAAGAAAACCTAGCTGACTTCTCCTTGATCTATGCCACTTCTTAATGAGATGGATGCCTGCAGCCAACAGTCATGTATTGATACCTAGAGAGTAAATAGAGCTGAAGACAGAGTAGGTGCTTAAGTAGTATGTGGACACTTCCAGGGATTGAAGGTGAGTGGAGACATATGTACAAGGGAAATTTCAAGTAGAGGAGAATGACACCAACGAAAGGGGCAGGGAAGTGTCTTGTTAAGTGCAAGAGAAGAAGGAAAGAAAACTTGGGGAAGACAATCATTTGCTCTTTCATTGAGGAATTATTGATACTCTGGTTTGACAAGCACTTGTAGTGGACACAATAGACAAAAACTTTTGCCCTCAACAGGTCTCCTTTCCACTGGAGTCTGGAAGTACCTGTATATAAAAAGGAATGTTAGATTCCACTGACATAATCCATAACAAAAGAGCCAAAGTAAGAGTGCAGTTGATGAGTGTCGGAATTTATAAATAGTTACCTATTTGTGGTATGAAAAATAGAATAACGGAACTCCTTCAAAGAGTTTATGAAATTTGACTCATAAAAAATGAGCTTTTTGTATGTAACAGAAAGCAAGTTAACATTTCTTTTTTAGAATGGTATTATAGTAAAAATAGTATTAACAAAATATTTAATGTATATTTTAAATAGGCAGGTGAAACAGTTTTCTATTAGCTTCTGAGAAGTGACTCAAATATCTTCCAGATTCAGATTTATACTTTGCTACATAAAAGGAACAAACTCAAAATGTCTCTGCACATGTGACTACATTAAACTTGTCCTGGAACCTTAGGAGTCTAAAATATGTAAGCTCAAACTCAAATCTTCCATTACCACTGGGTCAATTTCAGTGTGTATAGGCTCTATTAGATGGAGTGAAACTGTTCCAGAGAGGATCCAAGATTTTTTTTCTTCCATGAGTTAGCATTGCCTGTGGTTTTTGTTTTTGCTTTGTTTTATTTTTGTGGTTTTATGAGTTGCAAATGGCTGAATCCCACACAAGAATGGTTCTAGTGTACAAAAGTGATCCAAATCTCACATAATATTTTTCAGTGATTTTATTGGGGGCTCTTACAGCTCTTATAACATTCAATATGTCATTTGAATCAGACATATTTGTACACATGTTGCCATATTTATTTCCAAATATTTTCCACTTCAGCCCTTGGTATAAGTTCTTCTTTCCCCATCCCCCCTTTTGTAATGAATCATTTTATTGGGGACTCATATAACTCCCATCATGATCCATACATACATCAATTGTATACAGGCCACATTTGCACACATGCTGCCATCATCATTTTCAAAGCATGCTCCTTCCACTTAAACCCCCAGTACCAGTTCCCCATATTTACCTTCCCTCCCTCCTCCCATGAGCCCTTAAAAATTTACAATTTTTTACTACTTTTTCATATCATACACTGTCCAGTGTGTCCCTTCACTCACTTCCCTGTTGTCCATGCCCCAGAGAGGAGGTTATATGTAGATCCCTGAAATTGGTTTTGCCTTTCTACCCCACCATCCCTCTACCGTCCCAGTATCATTACTCTCACCACTAGTCCTGAGGGAACATCTTTCCTACATTCCTCATGTCAAATATAACTTAAGAAGAATATGTATGAAATCTTAAACAGCACATAAACAAGACCAAGTCAAAGATATATCATTCAGGTGAGGAAGATAGTTAGTTGGAGGCCAAGAGTGTACAGAAATTTAGCCCTTTAAATGGGACAGGTCACAAAAGCATGATTTTAAGCTGATTTATACATCAACTTTACACCTGGGACCACAGTATTAAGAAAAGGACCATGATTCATACTATCCCCTTCTTTTTTGCTTGGGGGCAACACCACAGGTAAAATGGTCAGAAAGAACTCACTGGGGATGAATTGATGTAGAAACTCTCACATGAATTCAGGCAGGTCTTCCACTGTAAATAAACCTTAGTCATTTTCAGAAATGTAAGGAAACAACAGGTTTCCCTCTAGTATCTTTCATCTCCCTGTTATCACCATGTAGTTCTTTCTCAATATTCATCAGGATACCTGGGCATTCTGCTTCTCTGCTCAGAGATAACTCTTTAGAGGTAAGAACGCCTCAGATATACCTGCCTTTCATTTCACTCCCAGAGTCTACTCTCTCAGCCAATTGTTAGGGTGATTCAATTTTGTCTCCAATTTGAAAATCATTCAAAGCTGATGAACACGTTAAACATATATTTTCAAGTATTTTACGCTTAGTTTTTTTTCTGTCCAAGTTACAAGCCCCAGCCCCCCACCCCCCACAGTTTTATTGACACATACTTTCCATGTCATAGAATTGAATAGTTCAGTTGTTTAAACACATCAAGAGGGGCTTGGACAATCACCACCACATTCATCCTAGAGTATTCTCTCTTCCCATGGATGATTTGTGTCCAAAGTGAGCTGGTCAATCTGTATCAGCCCCAGTGCCCCCTCCTTCCTCCTGCCTTTATTATTTATCCTCCAACTTCCTTTCCCCCTCCCTATCACCTATCTCCCTCTCCTACTTTCCTGTATTCCTGTGCATCAGTTTTTATCATTATACAGCCACTCCTGGGCTTCACAGCTGAGGAAAACCACAATCCCTGAATTTATTCTGGGGCAATAGTCATTAAGGGGTTCCATGACAAATGGAGAATCTTGCCCCTCTCACGAATTATTTGTATTTTGGCCTTTATATGAGTGTGATTAGCACATTGCTTATTTTATTTATTCACCATCCCCATGAAACCCAGACTCCCTCACTGTGACCCTATGGTATGGAGTGGAACCACCACACATGTTTCCAAGGCTGTAGATCTTTTTTCTTTTAAGCATTTTCCCATGAAAGATTTGTTTTTTGCATTCAGCAATCCATGCATATTTTGTTCTGTGATGTGACTGCAGACCCACTGTTTAACAGCACTATTCCGATTCCCTCTCATTTGCCCTTCTTTCCCATCCATTTCTGTTTGCTGAGCTGTTTCATTGAGTAAATGCATCCTTTTGACCTTCTGCCATTGATTGTTCTTGGCATGCCTCCCCCCCCCCATGCTATTTTTCACCCTCCTGATTATCATTTGAGTGAAAATGAACCCCAAGTTTTAATTTTTGCAGAAACAGACTGCCAGATCATTCTCTTCTGAGGCAGGTGATGATGGGCGCACACATACCCTTTGGTTCACAGCTAACTGCTTAGCCATAGCACAGTGAGGTCTCCTCTAAACTCATATTTCTCAGAAAAAACTAATGGGAGTTTTTTTCATGGTTTATTGCTTGTCTTTTTTGTTTGTTCATTTGATTTTTGTTTCTGTGTTTTCAATTCAGTTATTGAAAACAAAACAAAATTTGTGTGTATGTTTAATAAAATGAATACTTATCTCAGGTTAAGATTCTCAAGGAATATATAACTCTAAATTAGACATTAATTTGATTTTTTGAATTAGTTGCTACAACTTTGTTAGTTCAAATAAAAATCTAAGTTCAAAAGAGACTGTCAACTTTTAGCTGTCAGATGTAAAGTGAGTTAGGCAAAACTCTAAAAATATTAATGCACAATTATCCCTCTTGTTGTAAATCATGAAATGAAGTAGAAATAATATCTTTGAACTTAAAGAAAAATTGGGATGACCATGAAACTAGATTCAAAATTTGTTTGAGTTGGTTTTGACAATTTAGCTCATCAAGGAATGTCTATGTTCCAAAGCCACAGGTGTGTGTGTGTGTGTATAGAATACTGCATTTAAAAATAGTATTTAAATATATTTAGGACAGCAATACCTCATAGAGGGAGCATGTAATAGAGAAATATTAATTCCAGGAACAACAATTTAAAATTACATTCAAAAACACATCTATCCAGAAAACAATTTAAACAAATGAGATTAAGACAAAAATGAATTGTGGGGAAGTCCATTTGTTATCTAATAATGAGAATGGAGAAGTTCTTTATCCTCTTGTGCCAGCTTCCCTTAACCAAGGATCTGACTCTTATTGGGGGTGTTACAATCGTCCTTCAGAAATATGTCTAATTTGCCTTCACAATCAGTGAACATATCTCATTACTTGGACTGGCAGCTAAATGCTCTTGTGCTAACAAGAGACTTAACTTGTATGAGATGCCTTCAACAGTTCATGGAAAAATCTCATTATCTTTTCATGCTATTTTGGCACAGACTTTGGAAAGCTCTCATTGTAAATCTCTAGTAAAGTAGTGGCGCTACTCCCTACAACTATTGTACCTGGCGGCTGTTTACCATGTGGCAATGACTTAAACACAGTTGAACCAGACTCATTAATATTGAAAAAGAAAGCTTAAGCATTAACATTCAATCAATCCTATCAAACGTCTGTAAAATTCGTTTATATTATGATATTCAAACTAGGAAATTTTGATACAGATTAACTAACCTGACCAAGATTTCATATAGAGGGAGAGTGTGTGTGGGACTGAGCAGGGAGAGAATGCCAATGGGTTAATTGTAGCATGAATAGTCTTGAAATTCTTTTAAATCTTCTCTCCCTTCGATATCCTGATTTAATCTGGTTTGTGATAGTGACACACCATTTCCTACTACAATTGTGCAAAGCAGACTTCTTGTACGTAGAGAGAGGATTTGGTGGTAGACAGACCAAGCATACATTAGACCAGGTTCTTCTAGAAGTATTGCTTTCACAGAAGTATTGCTTTCTAGAACTGCTCTTTTTTTTTCTGCATCACTGCCCTGGTGGAAGTAGGAAGCTCAGCCTTACTCCTGGAGAACTGCTGCTGTATTTGAACTGTAAACCCTGTGGGGCGCAGTCCCGCACACAACTACTGCACCACCAGGGCTCAGCTTCTAGAACTGTTCATACAGAAATTCTATTCCTATTTTAGAGATCAGAAAACTGAGGAAAGGGAAGAGAGACTACTAAATTATGCTATTTTTCAGCAAGGACCTCCGACCAGAATCGCTAGGGTAATTGGTCAAAAATAAAAACAAACAACTAATCAAAACATGATTCCTGAGATTCATGTAAGTCCAACTCATTCAGAGGCTCAAGACAGTGACTCATAAGCCCACTTTTTGCAAGGCTCTCTCACTCTAGTTCCCTTTCCCAAGAAATTAAATGTAAATGAAAATTTGGCAATGCCATAGTTTATGGGAGTTTTTTAATCCTGTTTTGATGTGTTGATTAGGTTAAATTTCACTGAGTTGAGATCTGAATTAGTTTGTTAGATGATGCACAGAATTCCTTTAGGTTGAAAGGGATGGTCGGATCTGATTACCTAAGAAAATACCATCAACAATAAGCATGGCTGTAGGACAGATAAAAGACATTGCACAACAGGCGGAAATCAACTTTCCCAGATTCACTTACACTGACATTCTGGAGCTACTGGATAGAAGTTTTATTGGTAAAGCTTAATTCTAGGAACATCAAAAACATTACTGCATCTCTCCCAGCTTCACCTCCAACATTTTTTTCTTTCTTGTCATCACTATTGTCAGCATCCTCCACATCTTAAAAAAAATAAAACAAAATGAAAACCTCATCTCATATGTTTTAGGGTGCATTTTGCTTGAACAGGCCTCCCTTTGTTTACTTCCTATCCTATCTCTTAAGATTGATTAAAGATCATCTATCATAATCCCCCTTCTACAGATACAGAAATAAATTCTGGCTCAGTGCAGTGGTTTAATTGGTCAATTCCACCAACCCTTTAGTTCTCTTCAGAACCAGACCCAGGTTCTTCTTGATGTCAAAATCAAAACTCTTAAACTTGAACTCTTCTTTATAAGTTCTTCCCTGTGCAGTATGAGAGAAAATCATAGCCATAATCAGTATAACTCAAATCCCAAAATCACTGCCATCAATTACATTCTGATGCATAGTGACCCCATAGGACAGTGTAGAATTGCGTTTCCGAGTTTCCAAGACTGTTACTCTTAATGGAACTAGAAAACTTCATCTTCCTTCCAAGAAGTAGCTGGAGACTTTGAACTGCTGAACTTGAGGTTATTACCCAAAGAATAATGACTATGACACCAGAGCTCCTTAATTGGCATGGCATAAATGCTCCTTGCACATTATAAAATAAAAGTAGAAAATAATAGTTATGAGGAGCTTAACTTAGAAAGAAAATGGAAAGTAAACAATGCTAAAAAATTAAAATCAAAATCAGAACAAAACAAAAGCAACACCACAAGCAACCAACCAGGTATGGAAATGTTTATCTTAAGACAAACCTCTTCTCCAGGAAAAAACAAAGCAAAACATACCCAAAAGTTGTAATTTGTCTTAGACTAAAATGGATTTAGGAGGCATGTTGGTTTGGGTAGAAACAAAGTTTCTAGTCTAGAAAGACTAGAGAAACAAATTGATACACACTCATATTTGTATAAGAAATAAGTTTATATACAAGAACAATGGTACATTAAGAAAACATCCCAGCCCAGTTCAGTCCAAGTCATAAGTCAGGTATTAGTCCTTATTTCTGATATTAATTCTGTAAGTCCTTTCAGACACATGAAGTTCGTGCAATGACACCAGGACAATCACAGGCCAGTGGGTGCAATCTGTACCTCTTGAGTGTCTAGCAGTGAGAAAAGCATCTCAGTGCTGGCAGGGGTCTCTCTGTGGCTTCTCAAGCATCTCAGCACTGGCACAAGTCGCTGTGTGACTTTTTCGGTTTCAGAGGTGTGGTTCCATCAGGGTAAACCCATGTGGCTTCTCCTCTGGGATGTCTCACAAGGTGTCAGCCCCGTGTCTTGTCAATTGATTATCTCCAAGGGACTCATTTATGAGTCTCTCACCTCTAAGGGAATATGGCCAGATTTCCCACCATTCTCAGGAGAAAGTCATGCCCACACAGAAATCTCATAGGCTATCTCCAGATTGACTAACTATAATCCACCCTTACACTCATAATCGTCAAAATGACACAAGATTACATGACTTCCGTAGGAGGAGAGAAGTTTAACTATAATTTGCTTTCTGATTTGTCTTTAGGGATGACTTCTCTTTTTATGGGACTGAGGAGGGAACTTTGGAAGGTTGGAGTCTGACCTTGGCATAGATAAATAAGGAGACATTTATAGAGGGGTGGTTATTTACTTACACATAGCCTGCACATCAGGTAAAGTTCCACAGGGTCAATGTGCAACTTTATTATTTATTTATCTTTTCATTCTCCCTCCTTTTTTCTCCTTTCTCAATTCTCAAATACTATTCATGAATACGGATGTGAGGGGGATTAAAATAATCCATAGGAAAATTGAATTTCCCCATCAGCTTCTTGAAGTTCCCTTGTATGTGAAGCATAGTCAGGTTAGATAACGGTGATGTTGGTGGTGGGTGATACTGAGTCAATTACTGACACTCTCTTAGACAAAACAGAATGACCACTTATGATATTTGCTGTTGGAATCTTTATGGGAGCAGGTTACTGGGTCTTTTCATCAGTGTAGCTGTTGGGTAGATTCAAGCTTTCAGTTTCCAGCCAAGCACTTATTCACCATGGCATCAAGACTCCTGTACAAGGTGCTACTTGCCTAAAATTTTGCTCACAATGGAGAAGGAAACCTCTGGACTGAGTTGCTAAGTTCTTTGTATATGATACTGCAAAGGAGGTAAGTGTTGACAATATTGCAAATGGCTATTAAAGACAGTTTGGTGGTGGGGGGTAGAAGTGGGGACACTCTCAGATGCTGTGTAACTGGAGCAAGCAAGTGGTATATGCAGAAAGCACACAACTATTGGTTACCTTTAAGAATTTCAAAGCAAGAAGCATATAATTACCTATTAAATTAATCACTCTGAATTAAGGATAATGCATTACTGTAGCACACTAGAGTGGGCTGCCCACAATACTACAAATGAAGCTTTCTACTAATGATCATTGAATCTCCTAGGAAACACACTAGTTTGGTGGTGTTTAAGGAAGGCTTCTTAGTAGTCCAGGTGCTAGAATGATTGCATTGTTCAATTAAGGGTACTTAAGAAAAGTATCTTTATATGTCCTTCATTGTTAGTGGACTGATGGGTTCCAGAATTGGATGAAAACCCACTCTTGGCCATACTTTTGGCCATATAACCTTGAGCCCATTGTTTCTATGTTATTGTTCATCTGTTAAATGGGGCTAATAATTGGGGCATCTCTCACTAGGTGTAGTGAGAGTTAAGTTAAATGTGATAGCCCAGTATCTATTCATTACTTTTATTATCTTATACTCCTCCTTGATTCCCACTCTTAGTGACTTAGAACAGGGTAGACCAGCACTGACAGAGCTTTCAAGGGTTGAATCTTTAAGAAAACTATCTTCCATATCTTTCTACTGTGGAGCACCTCTTTGAATTGAATTGGTGGCCTTTTGGTGAGCACTTGACTGTTTAAGTACTGGGCCACCAATACTTCTCAACCTTTAGACATTATTGGGAAAAGATTCTTGTGAATCCAGGCAAGTTCTTCCTTTAATTTTTCTATTGTTTTTATCTTTGTCCCTCTAGCCTTCTCTAGTCTAGTTGGAAATGTAACCCACCTTCAGAGAATTGAAAACAATTTGAACTAGGATTTACTTTCGGGTATTTGTATGAGCAAAAAAAAAAAATAACCAAGAAAAGATAAGAAGGCAAGAAGTAGGCCCTGTCCATAAGTTCTTCTTGTTATTAACCAGTAACTCTTAATTGGGGTGGAGATTTAGAAAAATACAAGAGAAAAGTAAGTATCAAGCATCAAAGTTATGCTTGATGAAGAAGTGTGATGAACATTGAAAACCTATATTAAGGGGGAAAAAAATTCCAGGAAATTTGGCCAGGGAGTTCTAGTGGTTTTCCATCCCAACATGGCACCTCATCATGATTGATGGGAGAAAAAGCTGTCCTACAAGAATGCTGTTGGAAAACCTACCCTCTTCACCCCACAACCCTAATCTTACTGATTTTTTTTAATGTTACTCAAGTTCAAAGAAATTTTAAAAGAAATACAACTTTAATACCTAAGGATACCCAACGCGTCCCTCATGGCATATTGATGATGAAGCTCAAGGTCCATCATTCAAAACCACTAGTTGTTCCTTGGGGAAAATGCCAGAGCTTTCTACTCTCATCAAGAGTTACAGTCTAAGAAACGTGCAGGAGCATTTATGCCCTTTCTTATCAGCTTTCTATGAGCCAGCTTCAACTCCTTGGCAGTGAGAGAAATCAAAATAGCCACTTTGATGTGATAGAAATTGAAGACTGAAGGCTTTCTTCAGGGGAGGGGGCTGCAAGATGATAATCTTACCTTCAGAAATGTATGAACTTGGGCTGAGCCCTGGTGGCGTAGTGGTTGAGTGTGGGACTGCGGTCCACTGGCTTGGTGGTTCAAATCCAGCAGTAGCTCTCCCGGAGCAAGGCTGGGCCTCCCACTCCCACAAGAAGGCAGTGATGCGCCACCCACCCCCCTAAAATTTTCTTTTAAAAAAGAAATGTATCAACTTAAATGGTGCATCTGGGAAGATTTATCTGACTTTGTTGCAATATGTTGTGGCTTACCCTTAAACACTGGGGTTGTATAGAATGCTCTCAGATGTACGTGATCAGGAGTGAAAACAAATGTTATCCCTTTGATAGCTTATGATAAACTTTTAGTAATTATGTTGGTATTAATGGAACTCATTAAACAACGCTCACAGTATAAAAGATAACTTTCATCTTTCTAAGTGAAACCAAAAGATATGACAAGAAGTGATCTCCTCTCTCCCTAGCAAAGTAATTTATTCCAAACATATTTCAAATTAAGAGTTAGGTTCTTTAGGGAGTATCCATTTGATGCTCTGTGATACATATTTAGGAGAAGAGTGGTCATTATTTATTTTTCAATCAAGATTGGCAACTTGTGCTTTCGCTTCTCATCCAAACTCAAAATTTGTAGGTATTTTCTCAGAAAGTGTTTATTTTTGAGAAGACAATAGATTATGGAATTGGACTGCCTCAGCCAAAATAGTGTGTCCATTCCAACATGTACAGTTTGCAATGTTTTAATGAGTTATATAGCTTTTTAAAATCTAAGTTGCTTGATAGTTTATTATTATTATTATTATTATTATTATTATTATTTTGTCATGTTATTTGAATTCAGTAATTGTTGAAAAAGACCATACAAGTAATGGACATTCAACAATAGTCACCTTTATTCCTTTGTCTTTCTCATCTGACTTCCTCCCTCTTTCCTTATCATTCCATGCTATTTTCAACCCAAACTTGCTGTATATGTTACTGCAAGCATTCCCTCTTTACCAGATCAGTTCTATATCCACATGCTTTATTTGTAACTTGTTTGCTCATTTCATTCCAGCGACTTGGGCTTATGTAGAAATCAGTCAAAATTAGCTTACTACTACCAAGTCAATTTCAAGACTGTGAATCTTTATGGAGTACAAAACATCTTTTGCCCAGGGAGAAACTGATGAGTTTGAACTGCTGACTGACTTTCTCTCTTTCTTTTTAAAAACCTTTTTATTGGGGGCTTGTACAACTCTTATCACAATCCATACATCCATCCATTGTGTCAAGTACATTTTTACATCTGTTGCCACCATAATTCTCAAAACATATTCTTTCTACTTGAGTCCTTGGTATCATCTCATTCCACCCCCCTTCCCCAGCATACCCCTCCCTCATGAACCCTTGATAGTTTATTATTATTATTTTATCATGTTGTACACTGTCTGACATCTCGCCTTACCCACTTTCTGTTGTCCATTACCCAGGGAGGTGATTATTTGTAGATTCTTGTGATAACGCCCCCCCCCCCCTTCTGTGTCATCTGCACCTTACCCTCCTGGTATCACGACTTTCATTATTGGTTATTGAGTGGTTTATCTGTCCTGAAATCCCCATGTTTCCAGTTCTTACTTGTACCAGTGTACATGCTCTGGTCTAGCAGGATTTGTAAGGGGAATTGGGATCATCATTTTGGGGGGTGGGAGAGAGGAAGCATTAAATAACTAGAGGAAAATGATATGTTTCATCAATGCAATACTGTACCCTGACTGGCTCGTCTTCTCCCTGGGTCCTTTCTGTAAGGAGATGTGCAGTTGTCTTTAGATGGACTTTGGATCTCCACTCTGCACTCCCTCTCATGCACAATGATAAGGTTTTTTTGTTCCTGGATGCCTGATACCTGATCCCATAGACACCTTGTGATTACACAGGCTGGTGTACTTTTTCCATGTGGGCATGGTTGCTTCTCAGTTAGATGGACACTTGTTTTTCTCCAAACCTTCAAGACCCCAGAGGCTATGTCTTTGATGGCCATGCACCATCAGCTTTCTTCACCATTTGCTTAAGCACACACTTTGAAAATGCTAACTTTCTGGTTAGTAGTCAAAGTGGAACGCCTCAATTATCCATACTTATATCAATACTGCTAGTGGCTTAAAATAATGAACATGTGCTTCTCTTGATGTTGAACACCATGTGGGCAACTTTTTAGGTCCACTATGGCTTGGCTATTATTTCCAGTGAACTGACATTTCGACTTGCTCTGGATGATCCGTATTGGTCTCATGTGTTTGTATGGGAGACTTTTTAGACCTCAGTGTCTTAATGGAAACAATGTGTCTCAGTGTCTAGGGTCACTTCTTAAATGAGACTCACAAGTTGGCAATGAACAGGCAGAGGCTAGAGCAAGCCCAAATAGAGATTTATTAAGCCTCTATCATATATATGATATTCCACTGTCCCATTGATTAAGTATTTCCTATTATTAACCAATGAAGCATCAGCTTGACCAAGCATGTCACATTGTTGAGAGAAAGTTCAAGGAGTGGAATTTTTCACTGATAAAAGTTTGAAATACCTTTACTTTTTTTGTTGTTTGTTTGCTTGTTTGGCTAATTTGTCAAAGACCGGGATGCTAATCCCACGATGTAGGACAAAGGAAAGTTAGCCATCTCCATTCCACACATAAGGCTCTTCTGATTCCTTCTGGAATCCTCATCTCTTTCGGAATTATTGGATATTATGCTTACTTATTTTGGGAATATGACTAGGAACAATATTTCTCACTGCTCATAGATGGATTTTTTTATCAGCTTAATAGCATTTCATACTAAATTGTATTACATATGTTAACTTTTTAATGCTTGAAACAAAGTTGACCATATAAATTCAAAAAGAAATGTGACAAACATGCAAACTACAACAAAATGGCACTGTACTTGCAATTATTATGATTTATAGTGACCCTATAGAACAGAACCCTATAGTGACATGGGTTTCTGAAACTGTTACTCTTTCCAGAAGTGGAAAGCCTGATCTTTATCCCAAAGAGGGGGTGGTGGTTTCAAACTGCTGATGTTGCTATTAGCATTTCAACATGGAATCCCCATGCTATTGGAGGTCCTATGGTGCTGTAGTTGGCTATTCTTATTATTTATTTATAACTAATCCTGAATCAGATTCTTTTAGTGTATGTTCTCAAGGACATATGGTTCTTTCCTTCAAATGATAGGTCACAACTTGTAATACAAACTTTTGCTTATATTGTGGAAGGTACATTTCCTTTAAAAATAAAAGAGTAAATTTCTAGGATAGAAATAGATAACATTTCTGCTCTCCTGAAATAGTACATTATTGCTTCATTATTGATCACTATTTTATCCTGAGGGTCAACCACAGTGCCTAGTGTACACAGTAGCATTGTTTGTTTATGAATGAATACATGAAATAATGAATTAATACCAGCATCATGTATCCTGATACATTTTGAATGCAGACACTGTTAGTTGATTGGAGGGAAGGATCTTTGTTTTTATACACCTACCCATTCTGCTCTTTGTTAAAAGTCTCAGTCAGGTAGGCACACACACAGTAGGGCATTCTACATATTTTAAAGTCATTCTTTCCATATCTGAAGCTGACAAAGAAAGAGCAGGAACAATTGTGCTCACCTTGGCTTACTGATAGAGCAGTGACAGGGAAGAGTTCCCGGAGAATATTTTCCTCTTTGGGGAGTGGGGGCAGAGATCATAGGAAATGTGCTGGCAGAGAGGAGCCTCGGGCCCTCTTCCTCTCCTCAAGAAACCAGGAGGTGGATCTAGGAAATATGTTTTGTGTTTTTTTTTTCCCCTCTTGCCTGGAGGCAACCCTTGAATAATGCCAGCCCACACTTCATTACCCAACAAGCCCGTTTATCATTTAATCTGATCTGTATTGAACGAGTGGAAGAGGGTTACAAAGCAGCAAAGCCAAAAGAATGAAAATGAAGCGCGTTTTCGGATGACAGGAATCTCTAACCCAAAGCTCAGAGAGTGGACTAAAAATAGGCACGAAGTTCTTTGCTCCCCACCCCCCACACACGTGGGATTTCAGTCTTGGGCCCCTTTGCCCTTTAAGCAGATAAAAATGACAGCTAAATGAATGAACTTCTGTGGTTAAGCAGAGTCTGTCTCATAGGAACCCCGCGTGTGTCAGAGTTACACTGTGCGTCAATGGGCATTTTGTGGCCATTAAAAAAAAATGTGAGCTCACCATGACTTTCTTGGAGGTGCTTCTGAGGGTATCTAACCCCTAAGCCTTCAATTAGCAGCTGAGTCTCTTTTGCAAAACCCAGGTACAACTTACCGCAAATGTTGCGTATTTTAACTTAGCAAATACTTGTCTTCCATCTTATTTGGGGTCGTGGAGTATTCTCCCCACTATGAGGCTGACGTAGCCTGGTCCATGGGGTTTATGTCAGACAAGGACCCATCGCCCCTGTTTCAAAGTCAAGAGTTAGTTAGGTACCCTGTTTGTTGCTGGCATCACGACGCTTCTTCTTATTGAATTAGGAAGTCAAATCGACTATGAACAAAGAAATGAACATCCTTTGAAAGCCAACTTTGGACCACGCACTACGTTGGCAAGCATTGTTTTATTTCTCCGCACTGACAGCTAGTGACAAATGATAAGGAAATAGACTGGCATTAGCAAATTTAAAATGGATCACAAGAAGGTCGTGGTGATCTAACATTTTTTTTTGGGGGGGGGCGGGCATCACTGCTCTCCTGTGGTGGCAGGAGGAGGCCCAGCCCCACTGCTGGAATTGAACCTCTGTCCCAGTGGGCCGCAGTCCCACGCACAACCACTACGCCACCGGGGCTCAGCCCCTAACATTTTTTTTAAATGTAGGAGTGACTGCACAGGTACACATGGACAAAATAGATGCAAAACAACCTCACCAACACTTAATACTTCCATCTTCTCTGCCTAGTATTGTTGCTGAAAAGTTCACACACACATATGTACTTCTATGAGGGAAAGGGAAGTTTGGGGTAGTACAGTCTCAGATACTGTACACTATCCCTGGAAAGGGTACAAGGCCACGTGACAGGGGTCCTGGGAAACTTGACGACTGAAAATGACTGCTTTGAAGCAGCGCAAGGAAACACATAGAAAATGGCCAGAAAGTGGAGTCCATGGAAACAAACAAAGAAAAAGAGAATGAAAGATAGAATTGCAGCTCTGAGAAGATGTGCATATGTGCCCAGCATGCACCGGAGAAATCCCACCCTCCAACTTGAGAGACCAGGTCCATAATATTTAATGTGTAGTTGTGATATAAATTAATAGTTGAGCTTTTAGAAAACAGTAAGGTATATTTCCTTCCTTGTTGAATATTCAGAGTAGAGCAAATAAATCTCTGATAGGCTCATAGAAACAAGGATGGTGAGACCTCATCTTTTGGGGCATTCTTTATCAAGAAAGACCAATCCCTGTAAAAAGAACATGCTTGGTAGAGTAGAAATACAAAACAAGCTGAACAGTTCTAATTCATAATGACCTTAAGGAGGGGGAAGTTTAAATAATTTCTCAGGGGTTCTAAGGCTATCTAAATCTTCAGAGGAGCTTATAGCCTCACCTTTCTCTCAGAGAGCGGCTGGTGGGTTAGAACTGCCAACCTTATACTTACCAGCATAATGTTTAGCTCATGGTGCTACCAGTGCTTCTTGAGAAAGGAGAAAGTCAGACAAGATGCAGGAAACTGTGTGATATGTGTCAACACAATAGCTGCTACAAGGAGCTCGAAAATGGGTTGCCATCAGTCGGAGCTTACTAGACATCACCTCACCAAAACAATAACAAAGAAATAGAGTCCTAGGGAACTGTACTCGAAAGCATGTATTGAAATTCTAGACCTGCACTAACTCTGCCCACCCCACCCCGCCAAAAACCCAACAACAAACCAACAAACATGTGGTACTGAGTGTTCCTGTGATGGACGATTGGGTTCTCAGAGACATGTTCTTGCCTGGGTGGCTTGAGCATATGGTTTCATCATGATTATAAAGGCAAGAATCTTTGGTCAGAGATCTTTTTCAACATTAGGAGCTATCTTTTATTGAAGAAGGGATTTTCTCAGGATATCAGCTGAATATATATATATTTAGGTGGGGAAAGAGGTCATATGAATTATGGTTGCTTTGGATGTCATGTTAAGAACTGGGTGTTTTCCTCCCAGTGCGTTCCATAAAAGGCAATGAAATACAGTAGCTAGAACCCAATGCTGCTAAGTCAAGTCTGTCTCATGATGTCCCTATTGGACAGAGTAGAAGTGCTGTCACCAGCGGGTTTTCAAGATTATAAATTTTTACAGGAAGTTACATCATTTTTTCCCTGTGGGCTTTAATGACTTACACTTAACCCAGCATGTCACCAAGGCTCCTTCAAAGATTATATAGGTTTGAAAATGCTAATATTCAGATTTATACAATAGCAAGTGTAAGAAGTGGAAAGACCAAGATACGGAGTATAGGATGGAGAAGAATATGCTCCGATGGTTTATCATCTAGTGGTTCTTAAAACTGGATGGTACATCAGAATCACCTGGGAGGGGGGTTTGTTAAAATGCAGATGACAAAGACAGTAACTATAATTTCTAACAAGCTCTTATGAGTCTGTTGCTATTGGCATAGAGAGTGAAGTCACTTTGCCATCCACAGCTACAAGCCATGTGTTTTTAATTCTGAGTAATTCTGTGGTTGTGGCATTGGTGATGGATCTGAACACAAACTGACAGTTGGATCAAACATGAGGAAAGAAGAAACAAAAATACTAGTGAAGCTAGTGAATCTTGCCGGCCAGAGCAAAATTAATGATACAACTAAAGGTATTCCTACACACTGTGTGAGAGAGTAGGTTGGCCCTTTCTATACCTTTATCATATTTAATTTTCCCAAAGGCTCTAAGAGTCAGTGCAGTAAATTCTTTATTCAAGCCAATATGTCAGAATATGGATTTGACCCTACATTTATCTGACTCTTGAGCCCACTCTGTGCCTTCTCCAGCGACAACCCAATTGCTATTGAGAAGTGCCATGTCCTGTTAACATGTCCAATAACAGAGAAGATGATCCATAACTTCTTAAATTTGAAAGTTCATTCTTCCTTCAACTAGCTCGTCAGACATGAAGGTGATAGGCTGCAATCTCTAGAGCAACAGGAACCAGTAGTAATGGTTAATTTTATTACAAGACAGTATCTCAGAGATGTAGAAGCTTTTCATTCTGGTTCAAGTCAGTGTCAAGGGTCAAGTTGAAACCTTTTCCTAAAATGTGGAACTGCTGGGACAAAGCAGGAAGCAGGAAGATGAACCAGGAATCAGAAGACCATAAGACAAAGTGGGTCAAGGTGAATTTAATTCAAGGTTAGCAAATCAGACTTGAGGCTACAGAGTCCAAATGAATCCAAGGTCAGTAGAAAATATGGCAGGCAGCTGAGAGCTCCCAGGGACTACTGGCAATATGGCAGTGTCAGAAGCAGAATCTGGATTAGCAAAAAGAGAAAGATGCTTCTTACAGAATCTGCTTAATGTGGAGTATGCCACCTCTGAAGGAACATCTTTTTGATTGCAGTAGGACAGTAACCTGAGAAAGGAGATTTCCTTCCTCCTTAATCCTCATAAGACTTCTCTGCTGCCTACAGTAGCTTCGATCATGGAGTTATTCACCTTATATTAGATCATGTGATAGTCCAAGTTGATTAGAGAAACAAATCCAGAGATCTTCATATGTTTGCAAGAGAGAGCTTTACATCAATGAGCAGACTGAGTCCAGGTGGCGCAGTGGTTGAGTGCGGGACTGCAGCCCACTGGGTTGGCAGTTCAAATCCAGAAGCAGTTCTCCAGGAGCAAGGCTGGCTCTCCCACTCCCACCAGAGGACAGTGTTGCCCCCCCAAAAAACAAAAACAAACAACAACATCAACAAAAACAAAACAAAGAGCAGCTGAGCCCTGGTGATGTAGTGGTTGTACGCGGGACTGCAGCCCACTGGATTGGAGGTTCAAATCCAGCAGCAAGGTTGGACCTCCTACTCCCAACACCAGAGGGCAGTGAGGCCCCCAAAAAACAAAAACAAAAACAAAAAAAGAGCAATTAGGTATTGAGAAAACGTTCCTTAAAGTCTGCTATTAGTCCTTATGTCTGATACTAGTCGAGAATTTTCTCTTCACGCTCACATAGCACATGCAATGATTGCGGGAAAATCATAGGCCAGTAGGTGAAAAGGCTTGTTGATCCAGTGGTGGTGGAAGCATCTCATCATTGGCACATGTGGCTTCACTAGCTCTTCAAGTGTATCACCTCAATAAGAATATGAAGCAGAGAGAGAGGCTTTAGCAGGGCTCAGTGAATCTCCACATGGCTTGTCAACAGGTGAACACAGAGAGGGAGAGGAAGTTCCCAGAATCCTCATGAGAAGTCCATGCCCACAAGTAGGCTAGAATCCACCCCTTCACTTTTTATCAAGTTGACATGAAATGATGTAATTACCACTGACCACTTTCACTGAGATAGCTTGAACTGCCAACCTGTGAGAATCCTGCCCCAACCAAGTTGGCACAACATCTAACTATGACCAAAAAAGGTTTGAAAAATATGGTATAGTATTAATTGTCTCCCATCCCTACCCAAGTAATGAAATTGAAGCATTCGGTCTAGATGGGGATAATGAATTTTACATTTGATTTTAGAAAACCTCTTTCAGAGGAATTTAGATATTTACTAAAACTTGGTGTCCTAAATTTTAAAATAAATTCAACTTAGAATGAGTAGTTGATGTTGCACTTTGAATACTCCAGCTTCCCACTGAGTTAAACCTAGAATGAAGCCTAAGTCTGCTCCACACACCTGCTGTTATAATTTGACAATTGGTACCTAACAATAGTCTAAGAAATGAAAGCATGGAATAATGCAACGTATGTCAAGTGCAAAGGGGGAAAAAACCTTGACCCTTGAAGTTGAGCAAATATGAATTTAAATTGAGATTCCATTTTAATTACATTAGATATAAAAACACTAATATTGAATATCCTTGATCTGCTAAATCATGTGTTAATTTTATCAATAAAGAGAAAAATGTAGTACTCGTAGATTTAAATCATTTGGTTGATTGTAAATAGACAGATAGATACAGAAACCAAAATCAGATCCACTAAAGTCAGTGATAATTCATAATGATCTGATGAGGCTTCCCAGATTGCAAACCTTTTTGAGAGCACCAAGCCTCATCTTTTGCCTACAAACAAGCTTTGGAGCTTGAACTTCCCTGTCTGTGTGCTTAGAAACGTAATGAGCAACTAATTTTTACATGGGTACTTCTTTTAAATATATGCAAAGAGCTTCAAAATGGTCATGAACAGATGGAATTAAAGATAATTGAAGACAGAAATGTTTTAAAATGGATTTTAATGACTTATTATACAACACTTCTTGGTGTTGAGTGAACTGTTGAATTGTACAATATGTAAATTATATGCTAATAAAACTGTTAAAAAAGATCACGGAAACCTTCATATTTATATTGATACATATGACTGCCTACATCTATCTATCATCTATCTATCATTTATTCATTAATCTATCCATTAGGAGCCTTGGTGATTCAGCATCGAGAGACTCATACCAACTAGTCACTCCTCTGAAGAAACATGAGGCTGTCTGTTCTTTAAAAGATTCACAATTCTTAGAAACTTCATGGGAGAGTTTTATTCTGTCCTATAAGATCACTATGAGTCAGACTCAACTTGATGCCATTGGATGTTTTATCTACCGATGTAGCTATAGGTTGTAAACTTAGAGAGTGGAATTTGTGATAGTCAGGACTGAGTAAGACTATCTTTACCCCCCACCCCGAGTTTTGCTATTTTTCTGCATCTGACAATGTGCAGTCTTAACCACATTTCTATCACGAATTTTCACGCAGAGTATTTGGATTTTCCTTTGAAGACATATTCCTGCTTTACACAAGCTGTGGCTTCCACAGGTTTTATATTCATTTCTATATGAAATGGTATTTCACCTGATATATAGAAAAGTCTCTAATTAAAGGTTACTATTTAATATTTTAAGGTGAATTTTTCTGGCCTAAGTGTCTAAGGAGCACTAATTTTTAGAGCTTTCTCAGTTTGGGCTTTCTTTAACTAATTTGTTTAGCAAAAAAACAAATAAAAATGGTTTAATGTACTGTAAAAAATCTGTGTTTGGAAAAACTGTTCTATTTGAGCCGTTATTTTTGTTGGCTTAGAAATAAGCCTTGTCATTAGATTGTGTGTTAGGCACAGTATCCAAATCTCATTGCTGTTCACATTTGAGTGTCTCTGGATATAAAAATATCCATACTGAGCAAGCATTTGATTTCCTGCTGAACTGTTTTTCACATTTCCAATATAATTATGTAGCAGCCACAAAGAAACAAAGACTGAACTCCTCATAAAACCATAGAAACCCACATTTGTTTATTTAAGAAAAGATATAAAAAGCATCTAAGCTTACAGCTAATATGCCGGTTGAATTCTCAGGGAAACTGATACCTAAAATAAACCTGAAGAGATCTGGATATTTATTAGAAGTGATTGGCTAGACAGACATTAAAAAAGACAGCTGTGTGTTTTACAATTGGCCACTGGCAGATAATGAAGAGCCAATAATAACATTGGAAAGTTGAGTATTGATTCAATCTCCTTTTTTCTGAATGAATAATTTGGACTCCTCTCATGGTGTCCGTGTCACTTTGTGTCGAAGATCTCCTACATGAAGATAGACTAAACCTGGCCCTTAGCTTTAAAAAAAAGTGAATGGAATGCAAATGGTATCCAAGCAGTTCATTTTGTTTTAGATGGGTTCACCATGGGCCAAATAACTGCAGTCTGTCTTAAAGAAGGTCATGATCAAATATGTGGATACACAGTGACAGTCAAGTTGATTCTCTCTCATGGCAATCCATCATGTCTCAAAGTATAACTGTGTCCCATAGGGGCTTTTATGGGTGATTTCTTAGAAGTAAATTATCAGGCTTTTCAACCTAGATGACTTGGAATTTGAATCTCTAACCTTTCATTCAGTGTCCCAGTGCTTTAACGATTTTCATATCCTAGGGAGTGACTCCGCATTTGAATTAGCCAATTCCTAAATGTACCCAATCATTGCAGATTATGCAAGCGTTAATAAGGCAAATGCATTCATATACACCTATACTTGGGACTATGAATCCTTGGTACTGAAGACTAAGTCTCTGACCTTGAAGTGGAACTTCTGTAGTTCAGTATGCACTCCGCACTTCAGTCATGTTAGCAAATTGAAGGATACCAGAAGTTTCCAAGGAAGAGATGAAAGTTCTATCTAAAGCCCCACCCAGTTCAGCTTGCCTCTATTTTGGGACAAATGAAAGTTGGGGAGTTTGGAGTATGGGTGGAGCAAAAATGTTACAAATAAAAAGTGTGAGATCACCCAGAGAATGTAGGAATTTGCAATGGACTGATTAGACCAGTTATGTTGGACAGTTACAGTCTGGGCTATAGACACCTTATTTTCTTGCCAATCTTTCTATTTTTGCTTGATGACTGAGCAGTAGAACAAAGTAAACCCTGGTGTGGTGGGATGCCCAGCATCCATCTCCAGAACTCAAATGGGTCTGGGAAACTCCTATGTCTTTTGACCTAAAACATGGATCATGATTTAGTACAGTGGAATTGAGGTCAAAAGAACCATATGCATTCCAAATAACTCTCTTCTATGGCTCAATTTCCAGATCTGTAAGATTAAATAATATCTGTGTGTGATGGTCTAAGAGAGAAAACATACTAGCATCTGAGAGGTTCATTCATTTCAGAAAGTCTGCTAGTCACTGATACCAACGTGGCTTGCTTCATTCAATCTGCATAACAACCATGAAAGGGATATTTCCTGAGCTTTGTTTGAGAGTTACATTTGGCAAAACTTGGGAAAGCTGGATACATATATACAAAGAGCTAATAAAGTGAGGCTTGAAACCAGGTTGGATGCAAAAGCTTAATTTTTTTCAACACTAGAGAATGGGAGATGTATAGCATGCATGTAGATATGTTGATCTTCATAGAAATCAAAAGTTCACTATAGTTGGTGGACATTGTGGGAGACACTATGCATATTGCTACTTTCATATGCTATTGTGTTGCTTCTAATGCCTAGCAGCCTGATGTAACAGTCCAACTCCCCCATTGGGTTTTCTGGGATGCAATTTTCAGTGAAACAGATTACACCAGATCTTCTTTCTCTCATGGAACTGCTGAATGGGTTGATCGTCAACTTTCAGAAAGAGAGTAGCAAAGGAGTTAACCATTCTGCCAGAAGGGCTCCTTTGCTCTAGAGGAAGACATAATAATCCAAGATGCACATTGCAAAGTCCGCTTGATATGAAAATCATGGAAATAAAGTTCCACTATAATTTTCAGATACATTTTGAATGTTTATTTTATCCAGTGTAGTTTTGCCATGAAATCTGGCTCTCTGTCAGCTTTAGGTGATTACATTGATCTTTCTTTTAATGTGTGTGCACTTGAATGCAGAAACCCTGGTGGCAGAGACAGTCTTGCACTCTGCTGCTAACTGAGATGTTGATGGATCAAATCCACCCTGCAGTTGTGTAAGTGAAAGATCCAGAAGCCTGTTCCTATGAAGATTCTAAAACCAAACCAATCTCACTGCCATTACCGCTCAATGATCCTATCGGGCTATTTCACTCTGTTAGATTTAAAAATATATATATATATGTATATATGTATATATATATATATATATAATTTTATCGGGGGCTCATACAACTCCTATCATGATCACTATTTATGTTAATTTTATACAGACCACATTTGCACATTTGTTTCCATCATCATTCCCAAACATCCTCCTTCTTCTTAGGTCCCCGGCATCTCCCCATATTTCTCCTTCCTTCCTTCCTTCTCCCCATGAACTCTTAATAATTTACAGATCATCATTATTTTGTTATCATGTGCAATGTCAGACTTGTCCCTTCACCCACTTCTCTGTTTTCCATAACCCAGGAAGGAGGTTATATGTAGATCCCTGCAATTGGTTTCCCCTTTCTACTGTACCTCCCCTCCACCTTCCCAGTATTGCCACTCTCAGCCCTGGTCCCGAAGGGCTCATCTATCCTGAGTTCCCTATGTTTCCAGCTCCAGTGTACATCCCCTGGTCTAGCTGGATTTGTAAGGTAGAATTGGACTCATGATAGTGTGTGGAGGAAGCATTTAAGAACTAGAGGACAGTTGTGTATTTCATTGTTGCTACTCTGTACCTTGACTTGTTCATCTCCTCTCGGCAAGCCCTCTGTAAGGGGCTATCACTTTACCTATTGATGGACTTTGGGTCCCACATCTGTACTCCCCCTCATTTATAATGATATGATTTTGATGCTTGATATCTAATCCCTTTGACACCTCATCATCACACAGAGTTCTTCCATGTGGGCTTTGTTGCTTCTGAGCTAGATGACTGCTTGTTTACTTTCAAGGCTTTAAGGTCCGAGACATTATATCTTTTGAGAGCTGAGTGCCGTGGGCATGCAAGTGCAACATAGTCTAATTAGTTTTAAGGGGCAGAGAGGTGGGACTGGGAAATCAATTCAGGAAATGTCACTTGGAGTGCTGCTGCTGGGTCTGTCTTAACAGTCCCTCTGGCCTTGTACATTATCTTCAGCCTATGGATGAAGTGAGACCATTCCTATCATCTCTGTTATCTTACATTGAGTGATCACCAGTGGCTGTAGCATACCATGTTTGTGAAGGACACAGATTTGAGTCAGGAACTTGTGGGTTTCTGAAATGGCTATGACACAAAGAAGTCGTGTGATCATAAGCAAGGTGCTTATTCATTTTAAACCTCCGTTTTACAAGTTAAGTGAGGATGACCATAAGTCTTTCTAATGTTCGTGGGTGATGTCCTTTACTGGTGAAAACATTGCTGACTTGTTTGACCTACTACTCAAAAGATGGCAAGTTCCATTCGAGGCAGACAGAGGTCTACAGGCTTCTCTTCTCTCATGGAGTAGTAACCCTTTAAATATATCAGAAGTACAAGTCCAAAATATATATATCTGTTTAGGTCAAAAGAAGTGGAAATTTCAGGTACTGTTTCCCATTTTAAAATAATAATAATAATAATAATAATAATAATATTAATGCTTCTTCCCTAATTGCAGTTATCACATATACTTGAGTATAAGCCCCCCGAATATAAGCTGAGGCACCTAATTTTACCTCAAAAACTGCTTAAAAATGTGCTGAAAAATCTGGCTTATACACAAGTGTATATGGTCAGTCATATAAGGGAGAGAACACTTTAACTCTCTGGTATTAATCTAAGAGCCTCACTTAGATCCAGTTATATGCCTCCATCTATGGGGGAAACAGTAATCAACTGGCGGTTTACCCATATACAGCCAAGCAGTGATGTGAGAAAAGACTGGATGGGTAGTAACATTAGTTCTGGTGGATTCCAGGAGAAAATGGAAAATCCGAGTGGTCTATCTATTATGTCTTGGAATCATGGATTTTGTGACAATAATTAGTCATGAAGCTACATTCAAATGAAGCACAGCTTCAGTTTGTTCTTTCTTATTTTTCTGTTCACAATTACTTAGTTTCTCAGATCTATGTGAGATTTAATCATTTAATTTAAGCACTTGATTAGAACAAAGAAGTTCTCTTTAAAAATTGCATTATTCTGACATTCTCTTGGTTTTATTTACTAAGATTGGGATGATTCTAGTTGGAGTGGAAATCTTATTTGAAGATTCTGATAGAATAACAATGATGTTCTCTTCACTGATACAGCTCCTTAGCCCTATTTCATTAATCCTTATACCACTGCTCTCAGGCAAGTAAATGGTAGGTATTATTAGACCCATTTGTCAAGTGTAGGATACAAGAAAAAGTAGGATGGAAAATCGTTTTCTACATGCAGCAATAAGACTATTGACTGATTAAATTCATGTCTACTTTGGAGGGTGGTTTCAAAACCAGTGCACAGATTACCTCATTAATTCTCAACATTACTTGGGAAATTATTTTGTTTTAAAGCTTGCTAAGATGGGTTGTTTATTGTTTTATAATCTAACATCTATATTTATATCTTAAGATGGGAGAGCAAGTAAATAGTTTCTGCAAATTAAAATGAGCAGTAGAGAACAATAAAGGAGTCGATTTGTTTGACTCTGTTCTACTGCCCCTCACCTCCTCCCTAAACACTTCTGTCTACTGCCTCTTCCCTGGTCACTCATGGCACAATTATGAAGATGAAGCATTTCTCAGAGAGTTCAGTGTGTGACAAAGTGAAATGTACAGCAACATTAATCTGACATGTTTATTAACATGCCCAATGGCTATTATGTCTTAGCAGTAATTAGGTGTGAATGGTTCACAATAGATCTAGACAATAGTGATTAGACTTATTTTCCGAAGTTAAACTGAGTGCAGTTGGAGTCATTAATGGGAGAGGGAAAGGAAAAGTATCAAAGTTAGCAAGAGTTTTTGGATTTGTGTCTCAAGTCTAATCCTTTCTTAGAGGACACCTTCAGTCCTCCATCTCTCTCTTATCTATTCCTCTGTCCCTGTCAACAGAGAATGGAATGTGGGGCAGAGAGCCTTTGGTTTAGATGTGTTTGGCTCATGTGTTTGCTATGTTCCTATGTGAAAGTTCTTCTATGTTTCTGATTCTCATTTTTCTTCTTTATCAAATGGGAATGACAGTATTCACATCATAGAAATGCTGTGAGTGGGCTAAAGTCAAGAAGCAATTTTATTATACCCAACACTGTACCTGGTACATGGACGTTGCTAATTAACAGTACACATCACAATATCTGAAATTATTATGTGTTTATTCCTCTAAATTATTCATCTTCAGGGCCTATCAGAGAAACCAGAACACCGTGCTCAATGACATGGGTTGCTATTATTTACTATTGAGAATGGAGGCCCACCTTGCTCTACCAATCATTTGTTTGGTGGTTCCTGATAAAACCTTATTTATCATTTCATTTACGTGATTCTATGAAATGTACCAAGTGCTAATCTTGTCTCTGGCAGCTTGGAACCATTTTCCAGCCTTGCCTACTTATTCAACAAAGGGGTGAAAAGCAGCTATCCCTCCCCCTCAGATCTCTAAACCATTGAATCAGGGTGAATCTGAATCTGCTCTTTTCTGGAAGTTAAGCCCTTGGCAGAAAAAAAGTAAAAGTCACTGATTTTTTACGCTGTCAGTTGTGCATTCAGATAACACTTGATTCTGCCTGTGCACTTGTGCAGAATTGAAGGTCGGAAGATAAATATGCAGAAAATCCAGTCGAGGACAATCAGAGATTTCCCCTTCAAAGATAGGTCCCAACAGTATTATTTTACAGCTAATGCGCACTCTGTCGGCGTGAAGTCTGTGCCCTAGCAGGCACCTAGAAGGATCGATCGGGGGGCAGTGGGGAGGAGGAAGAGAATGTGCACTCTGCTGTCTGAAGCCAAACAGTCCTGTGGAGGTAGAATGGGGGTTCCTCTTGGGAGCTTAGTGAGCAGAGTAACACAGGCTCAGCTGCTGGAGTGAATAGAATGGCACGTGTGTTTGCAGCCCACCGCAGTCCCAGTGGTATAAAACACAGCTCACAGGGGCTGGCCAGCAGATGATGCAAGACTGGGACTTCATCTCAAGACCTATCCGCCTGCACACTGGCAGGATCTTTCTGGCTTGTCTTTTTATAGCCTATAAAAGTGGAACTCCTGGTTTGGCTCCTTGTGAGTGATCCAGGGCTCCCGGCTTACCATCCTGCTCCACCAGGAAGTTGGTGTCCGAATGCATTCACTCTCCTGGATTTTGAGGGAATGCGCACATCATCGGCGTGCAGCAAATGCTCTAAGGCAGCGCCGCGCCAGCTTTAATGTGTATGCGAATTACCTGGGGATCTTGTTAAAACACAGATTTGGATTCTATGAGTCTAGGATACAGATTCTGTATTCCTAAGAAGCTTCCAGGTAATGCTGATGGTGTTGGTCAGTGGGTTTTGAATGACAAGCCTTTATTTAGTACATATCTATAATGGCTATCCCCAAACAAAATGCTATCCCAGTGTTTCTCATTTCTCAGCATTCTTCATGTTCATCTAGCAGCTTATTAAAAGCCCAGATCCTTGGGGCAAACTTCAGTGTCTGATTCAGTGCATCTGGTTGGGGCCCAAGGAACTCCCAGTTTTTCAAGTGCCCACGTGATGCCCATGTTATGCTGTGGACCATCATTTGAAACCTGTGAATTTAAGCTATTAGCTCCCCTTTTTGGAAAGTATTGTTACTTATTTTTTAAAAAGGTAGTAGTTTTGAAAACCACAATAGACTTTTCAATATTGGTCTTAGTTGTCGGTGAGGCCATTTTGCCTCTTTGGTAGGCAGAAATCGCTAGGACTCCCATTTTGAAAATAAGCTTTTAATAATTATAGCTTCTGATACAAGTGTAGCAGGAGCCCTTGGGATACTGTAGGTCATGCCTTGGACTGCAAACCCCAAGGTAAGCAGTTTGAAACCACCAGACACTTCAAGGAGAGATCTGTCCTTCTTCCCCAAAAAAGATTTACAGTTTTGAAAGCCAAAGGGAGGTTCTACTCTGTGCTTCAGGGCCACCATGACTTTGAAGTCAGTTGATGATAATGAGTTGGGTTTATTTTTGGATATGATTGTAAGAAATAAAACCAAAGGTTCTCTGTAATCTTGACACATGTTCCTTCAGCCAGAATATTGACAATCCATAGCGTTTGTTTTACTCAGATACATACAATTTCACTTGTACTCATTTTGTGTGTGTGTGTTTAACTTTATGAAGTGTAAGTTCAGATATTTATTAGCACAGTGAAGATACAGAACCATTTACTACTTTAAGGTCTCCTATTAGACTTTTTAAACCACACCCAGCCTCCTTCCAAGACACATCCTCATCCATAGTCTCTGGCAAACACTGCTCTCCTCATTTCCATAATTTCATCATTTCACTGTTATGTAAATTCACTACATTTGTAACCACCAAGAAGTTCTCAAAATTTATTTGAATGCCTCAGCCTCATCATTGTATTCTTAATCATGTTGGTGTGGGTCAGTACATCTATATTTTCAAAATAAGGTTTCAAACTGTCTCATCTCGGTTCAGTTATGGCTAAGTAAGCAAAACAAAGTCCATTCTTTTTTTTTTAATGTGGGCTTACCTGATTGGTAGTTGGAATAGACTGATGCCCTACTAGGAAATTGAATAAGGATGACCTAGGAAGAATACAAGCCTTTGAATTATGGTAAGGAATGTAGGAAGGACCATGGACTGCCAGAAGAACAAACAACTCCATCTTGGAAGAAATACAGCTTTTAACAAGCAAAGATGGTGAGAATGTACACATGTTATCAAGAGAGACCAGTTAGTTGCTGGAGAAGGACATCCTGCTTGGAAAATAAGGACAGCAGCAAGAAGATTTTTGACAAGATGAATTGACCCAGTGGCCCCCACAATGGTCTTGAACATAAGAATAATTGTAAGGATGAGGGTGACTATGAGTCAGAGTCTCTTAAACCACTTAACAATGACAATGCCTAGTAAACAAGGGCAGCAAGCACTCTGCATAGTAACTGAATCTCTTGACCAATAGCGATAGAAAGAGTGAGGTCTGGTGC